>JAFELO010000362.1:821905-856874 GCA_017140195.1 Eumaeus atala | reverse complement strand
TTCATTTCATTGGCTCAGTGGCTCGAAGTGGATTTTGGCCTCCGAAACAAGAGCTTTCGATTTGGCTTATCCTGTGCTGGTTTTCACCGATGTAATATATGGCTAGTATTGAAATATCAATATCTCTCTCTTTCCATTGAAGAAACTCTATAGTAACTCATACAGGGGCTACTTGCCTAAATAATTTTTTATCGAGAAGTTTTAAATTACCGATATTTCTATCGGACTGGGTGACTGAACTCAAAAACCCCTGTGTACCGCAAATACACACACATGGATTTTTTAAATTATTATAAATGTATCTGAAGTATATTTGCAAATAAGAACGTGCATATAACATTCTTCCAATGCCTTTGTTTTTTTTTTCAGAGTAATATTTTCTCTAAACTATAGTCAAATTTAGGGAAAATGTTACACAAACACAATCCAAAGTTATTCGTAAATAATATCAATATACAGAACATTACTTATGTACCTTCAAAATGGCCGCTCTTACAAGATGGTGGAATGGGCGTTGATGTAATATAGTGAATACGAGATAAAGCTACTATTATATTATCCCCCACCTCTAGCGTGTCCTAAGTTGTCTACTGGCTACTAGGTTTTTTTTAAACATAGCCTACGTTTGATTTGTCGTTATTATAAGTAATGATGATGGTATTCTTTCTTCCGCGGTGTGTCGGCATTCAGCACAGTGCATATATTTGTGTCTGTTACGATTGGTCGCATGCCCTAGTACTATTTGCTGCTCGCTGAGCGGGCACACGTCCAGTTATTCTAATTTTACACATAATCGATGCCGTCGCAACACCGATTCACCGACAAAAGACTTGATCACCCGTCTAAGGTGAAAATTGGCTAGATAGACATAATTATAGTCAACAAGTAAGTAATTAATAATGGAAAATAACATATTGAATGTTTCTTTATGAAAATAATTGTTGGTAGCTGACGAAATGCAATTTGTCAATCCATAAAACCGATGGTAGGTATCTTTTATAAAGTTTACAATTGTTTTAAAAATTATTATACTTTCAAAATTCATCGTATTATCCATATTATATATGTAAAATTGTAAAATACTTTATTAATTAACTTAATTTATAAAAAAAATCATATAATATAATATAAAAAATAAAGAATCATTTACTATTTATTATATAGCTTTCTAAGCAAGCTTTATTCACAACAACATCTAGTCTTTAAGACAGTATAGGTAAGTTGTAGTTGACATTTCCAAAAATCATTTATTTTCCTTATTTTTCATAAACAATTTCACAAGTAAGTAAGTTTCTTTAGTAAAGTGCTATGCTGATGTCAATAAATGACACATGTATTAAAATTGTATAAGTACCTGAAAAGCAAGTTCACTACCGAGAGCTGCATCTGGAGAGGCGTTAAATGATAAGACCTAGTATTTTTCATATCCCGGACTCAGAAGGGACATTTATTTTGCTTTCTATGGAATAAATTAAATGTTCTCACAATATTGATGTGTGTACATCATGGGTATGTTATTTTAGCATTTATAAAATTGGGCATTATAAAACTATACACATTAAAATATTTTCTCTTAGCCCGGTTCCTAGGTCAAATCAGGACTTGATAAAATATATTTGTATTTACCCTGGAAACCACCACGAGACTAAACGTATTTTCGACAGTCAATGGAGATAGGGCACCTTTCACGCATTGTATCAGGATCTATATAGGCAAGCCATTTTGTCGATACAATTACAACCGATATGATACCGTCATAAAAGTGTTAGATATGGTATGGTGTTTCTTGCAGCTTGTGAGTAGCCAGTTCTCCATGGGGAGATGGGGNNNTGGGGGGGGGGGGGTCACGCATCTGCAGACGCGTGTTAATGGGTATCTGTAGTCACCAAATGGTTCCAATCGTTTGTTTGTGGTATGTGTGGCTGGTCCATGGCATGGAAATAAAATGAATAGTAACTCATAATTTCCTCATAAGTGACATACTCTAAGCGATGGTTTGTTATGATAGCTGTAAACGGACGACTTCATTCAAATTAGGCAATCACCTTAGTGATATGTATCATAGCCAAGTTGGTATTATATGTAATCTGTATGTTCAATGGGCACATACAGTGTTTAGGACTCGTAAAGGAAAGACACATAACATGGAATACATTTAGTACCTGTTTCAATTAATGCTGAACCTGAGCTTAAGACAGTTTTCTATATTGTGTCCAACCTTACTTTTGGCTACCGATGATAGCATATGGACCTGACGTGTCTCATACAAAATATGACAACTACTATCCTATCTCCGGTAACATAATGAATGGATAGATAGTACGACTATATAGAAGTCGGCCGTCATGTGCCTACATAGTATCGTTGTTAGGGACTGTTGATACTTTGTTTGTTCGTCTCGGAACTACACATTGAAGTAGTAATGAAACTTAATCTCAACATTTGTAATCTTAAACGCGTATGTTAGTAAAGTTGTTTTTCGTGTTCGCTGGTCGAGTAAACGAATATGGAGGGGAAGTAGGACCTACATTAATTAAGCAAAAAAGTAAAATAATACATAATTTTTGTCACAAAACCTGATCGCGCCAACAACCTCTCTGCGAACGACCTTGAAGCCTTGAACACGCCACCGCAGCTTAATAAATTAAACTTGGCTTTTTGTTATAAAAACACATAAGACACATTTACCTACGCGTAAACTTTTATAGATTCCACTCTGGAGCATCTGTACTAATAATATAATACTGAAGAGATTGTTTGTTTGTTTGTACGCGCTATTCTCGGGAACTACTGGCCCGAATTGAAAAAAATCTTCATTGTGTTGAATAGTACGTGTAGCGGGGCTGGATATAGGCTATATACCATGACGCTGCGACTAACAGGGACCGCGGGGTGCGTAGTATATGCTAGTGCATAAATAAAATAAAATTAAATGAATTTTTGCCTTTGTTTTGACCAATGCATATGTGAACACACTTGTCATGGTTTTGATATCAAGTAAAAAACACATATTCTTGGCTTTCATGTCAGCGATTATGAATTTACGGGACAGTCTAAATCTTTTTTGAATATCCTGTGAATTGACGTGTGAGTGGCATCTCGTAGTATCTCTGGGGCTCGTGTTTGCTAGCAATAGGAAGCAGATGAGGTGATGAGGGGCCGTGTAAGAGAAGGGACTGGACTACACCAAAGAAAAGGAGCATGGTTCACCTAGATCAGTTCCATAGGACATACACTTATAGGGTGGCAAACTAGAAATTGAAGAATTGCATTGTCATCGTCTTGCCTGATGTGTTGCCCTCAATTCCTCCTCTCCTCCAATTGGCCCCCAACTACTCACAAACCACACGAAACGCGACAGCGTAGCTATTATTTTACGGTGGTTTTATGTGAGTAAGAGATATAAACGCGGTCGTGCTGGAAAAATCCAGCCGAAATACAGCACTACCTCTTACTAAATTATTAATATATATCCCTCAATACCGTAGATATCTCCATCATCTTGAAAAAGTGCCCCGGGTCTGTCTCTAAAAGGGTAAGGGACTTCTCCAAAAATGAGGGCAGCGCGAGTGTAAAAGTTTTCCCTCCGAAAAGAGGTATCCTTTATTACATTAATAGGATACTCAGAATACCGTATAAGTATTATTATAGAATAGAATAGAATAGAAATATCTTTATTCAGTAATCCTACACCATTGCAATACAGACAAAGGCAACAAAATAATAATGCTAAAGAACGTACAAATAAAATAAGAATAAAAGTAGTAAAAAAAATAATTCTATAAACAACAAGTTAACAGCTACGCGGCGCTATCTGCACAGCAATGCAGTGTGAGGAGCACTGAAATGACATCAATCGGCATGCGACGGAGAACTGAGCTTCACCGACGCCGATTTTCATTGACTTCCGGGAGGTAAGACGGAAGACAGTGACTATAAGGAATACTCACTATATAATAATAAAAGAATATTACAAATAAATAAACCCACTCAAATTGTAAAGCATAACATAAAATAAATAATGAAATAAAATATACATTCATAATAATGATATTCTTTTGTTATACAACGTGATAAATATTAAAAAAAAATGCCATAATTATCACACCCTCATTACATCAAGGATTAAGTGTCATTAAAAAAGAAATACAGAAAGAATAATATGAAATCTAAGGATACTGGTACTGCACTGGAATAGTCTGCCACTATTATTATACGAGTTTATACATGTATAAATAACATTAAATCAGTCTCATAAAGATTTGTAACGGTAAAAAGAAGTTATACGGAACTGGGTAAAAATAATGAACCTAGTAAAAACATATAATAGATTTTTTGATAGATTAAAATAATATCTTGGTTATGACAGTTGTTACGTCACAGTTTAACTGAAATCAAATCACTGAAAATCAAATGTAGAACGCGGAAGTGGCTCCTCATTACTGGCGACGTCGTTTATGATCGGATTATAGCGCTCTTTTTTAAATATTAAATGTAATATATTGTACGATGTATTTTCAAATAGGTACTGTATTTTTCGTTTTGTTTATTCTGTTGTAAGGCTGGCAGATTGGATGTCAATAAACACGTTACATGCTCAATTATACTCGTGTAATAAATACGACCAGTGATATACGCATGGATTTCAAAGTTTTTGGTAGTGCAGGTAAGTATTCTGAATTTTCGTGTTGTTCTTCGGAAATGTTCATGTGATGAACAGTAATTTAATGACTTCACGCTGACATGTAGTGTGAGCGATCCTTCCTGATCCTGTCCGCCCGATTCAGCTGCAATACAGCATGGCCTACCGGTAGACTATTCCTCATACCTCTTACTGCCTCCTAGTTACTACGATCCGCTTTTTATTATAGTTAACAACCGATCCGCCCGGCTTCGCCCGTGAATATCAGCGGACCGATTGTCAACTTAACAAATTATACACTGAAATCTTCCCCAGGAATCGCTCAATCCATTGGTGAAGAACCGCAAATCAGTTTATAAATTTTGAGAAAATAGCGGACATACGGCTTTAATTGACTTTGTTTAATATTATGTATAGACATAGATAAATAAATAGAATATTATATTTATTATTTATTATAAAAAATACTTATACAAAGTAGAAAAAGAATATAAAGAATATAAAAATGTAACGAAGATAGCGTAATTTGTACAACGTCATTCATATGAAATACGTCACAGATAAAAATTGAAAATAGAATGTAATGGAGCCCAAATTTAATTTGTCTGCGTCATTCACTGTCCATGAGCCTTCGAGAATTTTTAATCTTTTTTCGTGAACGTCTGTGCAGCCGGTCTCTAATGAATTTTAACAATACGAGAGATCGGCGTTTACTGAAAAAGACCCGTGTTCAGTAGTAAACTGAGAAAGTTTAAAAGTTTATAAAACATTGGGGTTATAATGACGTATGCCGTTGGGATACTTCGAAAAAGGATTTACAGTTCAGCCATTGATTTACAAAAATACCTTATTTAAAATCAGCTGCAAAAGATGCGAAACAAAAAGATTAAGTAAAAAATAAATATCAAGTAGAGAATATTTATAAAAAGCCTCGCGCACGGAGGGTTCCGTATCATTATTTATTAAGAACGGAAAGAAATATGTTTATTTAATGGGAGCGACCTTAAATAATAATATAACTCTAATTTTGCTATTTGTTATCATAGCAGCATCAGAACAAACTTTTAGCAGGATGTAATGTGCATTACATTTTAATATCATATACCAATCGGATAAAAGTGCTCTAGTGACCGAATTCGCAACTAATGTGTATAATAAGAGACTTAAATATACTAAGTGACTTAAATCCTACTAACAATCGCGCAAAAATAAGTGTGGCTACAAAATAGGTTACATAAACGAACCTAGAAATATTTTATATGTTTGGTTCGGGATATATTTTACATGGGACACAGCTATTTTAATACATTGCTGACACACTCATAGCGATGTAAGTACGTTATTAATGTAAAATAAACTGTTTTTCAAATGTCAACTCTGTCATGCTGTGTTATAGTTGCTGGTAGCTTCTTCTTTCCTCCCTAAACCTAGTCTTGTCGCTTGACGAGAACCTTTTTAGAATTAATATATACGTCGCTTTATGGTGGTATAATAGGAGCGAGTAGTACCTCCCATAGCATAGTACTATCTCTTACTTAGTTGAGGTTCGAAAGAAGAAAAGAGACCTTAAATATTTTTAGTATCAATTATTAAATAACACAATAACCACTTCACAGGACTGTTAGTTGTAGCAGTTGCTCAGGAAGATGTTCTTATACCATGTTGGTTACCCAGTAATAACTTGAATCTAAGATCTTTGTGCAGTAACCAGTCCGTGTAAGATTCGAGTGGCGGGGGGATGGGACTATCTTGGTGTAAATTACAATGAATCCTTTTAATGAAGATTAGGATGACCCGTCCTATAATAGTTGTAAAGAGGTAGAGGATAAAGTCTGATGATTACGGGCGGTATCTGTGGATAGATAACGCTTGCTGTCGCCAGCCAGCGATTATGCCCAAGCAGCTACAGTTGCCGTCTTACAAATACACTGTTAGGCTGATTTTAGTCTCACGCCGACGGCACGCGCACCGTCAGCGCTGATGGCCGAGATATATGAACTTTTAGGAAGCGTTTTTTGGTGACGCGTAGCTATCAGCGCGCACGGTGGTCAGTACGCGTCGCGCGTCGGCCCCGCGTAGCTCTCGGCACTGACGATCGCACGAGTGCCTCTGCGTTCAGTGAGCGTTTTAGTGTCAAGCGGAGCGGACGTCATCAGCGCATACAGTCATGGCGAATCGCGACGTGGATACTGGTTATGAAACAGCTAGACGTACTGATGAATATTATGTTTCATTACTAACAATATGTCATTTATGATATTTTTTTTGTCTTACCTATAATATGAAACATAACAATAATAAATACCTATGTTGTTTTCTTACCTATACTTTGCCATGATTACACATAATTAT
This sequence comes from Eumaeus atala, assembly GCA_017140195.1. Lineage (NCBI taxonomy): Eukaryota > Metazoa > Arthropoda > Insecta > Lepidoptera > Lycaenidae > Eumaeus > Eumaeus atala. Next base: position 849,880 of record JAFELO010000362.1, on the reverse strand, counting down.
AAAACGAGTAAATATGTTTTTTCTTGCCTTAAAGTCACCATTAGTCGTTCAATCGGTGGTATAGGCACGATTCGTAAGCTGCAATGGACCAGTTCATCCTGTATCTTTGCTGAAGTTCGTCAAAAGTTCTAGTTGACATTCGAAAGTAATTAAAGAATTTACTTTCGTCAGCCCTCAAAGTGCCACATAACAAGACAAACTCTCCTGCAACGGCTCTCTGCTCAATCAATGGATGAACATGGAGACTTCGTCGTCGCCGGTTTTTATATTTTTGGGATACATAGTACAAAGCAGCAATAATTAATACGTTAAGGCGGTCAGTACGATACTAAAACGAGCCACGCTGAGCCTCAGCGCTGACAAACAACGCGCTGAGCTATGAGCGCTGACGGTGAGCGTGAGACTAAAATCAGCGTTAATGTTTTTCGTTCTTCGATCATTGGATTATAACCTTGGAGCTCGAGACAAACTCTTCAGTATTAGGTATAATTCACACACATACTTATATGGTACTGTTAACATATAGTAATTATTTATTTAAATTTGGTACCTTTTTATCCCCAACTTTCCTTTCAAGTGAAATTTTAAATCATTTCAAGGTTTCTATAACGGCAAGGATTTAAGCATAACATCAATAATACTGTTTATATTACCACTTATGGTGTACTTATCTCATAAATAGATTTTTGCGAGCAAACCAAATAATATTCATTAAAGTAATTTGTAACAGACCAAGCACTTAGAAGGATCTTTCGCTGTTATCATATAGGATGTAGAATGTATTCTACTGTAACCGTGAATTAATTCGTAATCTTGATGATGACAAAATTAAAAGTCACAAATTTTCTACATCCTAATAAAAATTTTTTTCGCTAAAATAACAAGAAATAAACTACATAACTATTCTTCAACAAGTACTAAATACTTAGATATTTTAAAATCTAATAAAATGAAAACAAACAAGTATTGCAATAATATTATATGAGTGTAATGATTGATGTTATTCCCCAGACAATTACGTGATTTTTTTCTATCCGTAAGTATTAAATATTTAAAGAATCATGTTGATAAGGGATTTATCAGTCGCAAGCGTGATCGAATCAGCCGCCAGTAGCGTCATTTACATTTCATACGTGCGCTGGGCTGTGTGAGTACTCGGGGCGCTGCACTTGTGTGCGTGCGTATTATACTGGTGCGCGAGCGCAGCGGTATTGACGGCCCGTACGAGAATTTTATCGTGAACGCGACTAGTTTGATAGGATGCCGTCAGCCCATGTGTTTGAACATCGAGCGAGATTGTAAATTGTTATAATTGGGAATGGCGGTCAGTAGTCATTGTATTGTAAATTCTTTTATTACAAGCATAGAAGGCAAGTTATACAACGAACGCGTTCGTATCCAGTGAAATAAGAGCCCGAGTTAACTGTTGGCACACGCGTGATCATCGCTAGGAGGTGTCGGCTGCATTATGCATATTACTATTGTATATGTGTGTAGTGTTCACAAATAGTCGGTGCGAAGGGAGTTCGATGCAATGGTCTTTAACGTAAGTAGATACAGTTTGATAATAGTAACCCGTGATAACTTAGAGGTTATATTGAGTATTAGCGCGCACCACATCTGTTTATATCTACTTGCATAACAACACATTTTTTACAAGGCTTTATGATTGAGTTATAATTTGAAACGATGGTCTATGGAATTATATTTAATATCATTATATCATAGTAATTTTGTGTAAATTTGAATAATACGTGTTTTTGTTATATTCTGAATTGTTTTGTAAACCTTGAAGAGAAATATTTCAACGGTTGTATTTGCTATTGTGATGTTGAAAAGCAATTAGCACATTGCCTTGTCTTCTCTAATAAGATACTGAGAATTCTCTGGTATATTCAATATTACAATTAATACTGAACGGAAAGGTTTTATAATGTCTACGTATGTATGTAGGTATAAATAAAATAACATGACTTATTTTATATCTAGCAAAATATACACATAAAGTTTTCCTAGGATGTTTACAATTGTTAAGTATTGTTCAATAACTCGTCGATTTGGAAACGAAAAGAAAAGTCATTTTTCATTGACGTTTGTTCTTAAAATTTGGCACAAACTTCTTTGTTTACGAAGACGTGACATGGCGTGGGTATAATTTTGTCGGTTTCTTGTATTTGTGATGCCACAGTAATGGAGGTTCTAAATTAGTAATAATCATTACCACGTCTATGAGGGTCACTACTACAGATACTCATGCGATCAATGTACCGACTGATCAAAGCACTCGCATCATTAGTCAATACTGTTTTCACACGCAGCCACCAATCGTCGATCAATGGGAAATAGCACAAATTCTCACGTGGCAGTATATAAAAACACATGTACTTTAAAAATATTTCTGCAAGAAATATTATGACATAAATATGCTAAACGTAGCGTCATAAAACTTTGAAAAAAAACGGTATAACCACGTACTTAGAAGTTAAAAATAAATCATTTGAACGCTTCGCTTGTGATATAGCTACATATGAGTATATATTGTCTAAAATTAGATCACGCTAGCATTCCTACATTTGGAACGGTTAAGAAATAACGTAACGTAGGAGATCGTGAACATGTTATATTTAATAGATATTTCAACTTTATTTATGTCGGTAGCTTCAATTTTTAGATTTGGTTATAACCTATATTATAGTGAGCTCTGTTCTTCCGTTTAACCGACACACTTTAGCTAAGAGACTTTTTATATAATTGGGGGAGAAACGAGAAATCTGAGCCTTTTTACGACTACCGACGCCCATGACCATCCACATTATTACTATACCGATGCGTTGCCCTCCTTCCCTCAATGGGCCACCGGCTACTCACATACCGCACGAACCATGACGCTGAAGATATCACTTTACGGCGGTATTATGTGAGTGAGAGGTACCTCACCGGTCGTGCCGGCCCAATTCTGTCGCATAGGAGGATGTAGTTTCATGCACCATTCATAGCACTAACTCCTCCTATGCAGCGTGGCACTACCTCCTCCTGTGCAGCATGGCACTATCTCCTCTTATGCAACATGACACTACCTCCACCTATGTAGTATGGCACTACCTCCTCCTATGCAGCATTGCTCTACATCCTCATATGCAGCATGGCATTACTTCCTCCTATGCAGCATGGCACGACCTCGTACTCTGCAGCATGGCACTACCTCGTCTTATGCAGCATGACACTACCTCCTCCTGTGCAGCATGGCACTACCTCCTCCTATGCAGAATGGCACTACCTGCGAGGCTATCCAGCATGGCATTAACTCTTCCTAAATAGTCATCTAAAGGCTCCGATTACTCGTTTGCCCCCTTGTGCTATAAAAAAATCACAAAACGGCCTTTTAGTTCTCAAATCTCGAAATTCTACTAAACGTTAATACTTCGGAAAGTCTATTTGATTTGTTATCAACAACTAGTCAAGATGTTAAAGCTTTCAGATATTTATGTTATTGCGATGAGTTGCGCCAGACTTCGCCATAGTTAACAGGATCTCCGTCATCCGAAAACAAGTAATGCCTTCCTTGATAAATTATGATAAATCAAGTAAACACGGATACTGGTGTCGAGATCAAACCATTCCTCCTGATAAACTATGGCTAATCAAAGCGGTGGCAACAGTTTACGCAAATCCTTATAAACAGCTTCTCAGGAATGATGACCAGAATGTGAAGCTACAATAAGGCAACCTTTACGGATTTTATCGCGGTTTATTTCATTATTTTGACAGTTCACTCGTGAGCATGGTTGCTATGACGCCGAAACGTCGGGTCTATTTAAATAGCAACAACAACAACTCTCTAATGAGTTAGGCAGAGAGAACGGACTGCCGTACATCAATAAAACTATTTAAGTAATTAAATAACAGATTACCTAATTATTTAAATTGTTTTATACTCATTATATTACTCATTACAATAAAACTACTGTTACAATAAAATTCGTAAGAGTAGTTTTATTGTAATGAGTAATATTCGCGTCAACTTAGGACATCAATTATATGAAGTGCTGGTCTTTACAAACTAAGACTCATCAAGATAATAAGTTAATCAAGTTTTTTATAGCATAGGTCCCCCGAAACGAGAAATCCGAGCATGAACATCGGCATAATTACTTTTGGCAAAGTAATTATGCCGATGTTCATGCTCGGATTCTTCGCCCTCCTTTTCCCCTCCCCTGCAATGGGCCACCGCCTACTCACAAAGCGTACAAAACGCGACACCGAAGATGTCACTTTACGCCGGTATCGTGTGAGCGAGATGCACCTCTCCAGTCGTGCCGGCCTAATTCCCCTGCAATGTAGCATGGCACTACCTCTTACTACACTTGATAAACATGGTTTACCAAAAACAGTGCGCGTGGTTACAAGCAAGTCGAGGCGACGTTGTGTGTCTACAAACTAGAATGGCTTGATAGTCATCGTAAACCGTTTAAAGAAATCTCAAAACAGAACTAATTTCACAACGTTATTCGCTTAATTTCTGTATTACAGAATGTCTACTTTCATCGATTCAGCATTTATTCCATTTACACTAAATAGCTATCCTAGTTTCAAATTAAATCGTTTCAGCAGTTACATCTACTTAATTGTCGTAATTTTAGTAAAAATTCTGAGTAATAATATTATAGGCGACTTTACAAAGAGTAAATATAAATAATAGATTTAAGTCTCTTTCAATATTTAATTTTGCTTTGCTTAAACACGATCTTGAATTTTAATTCGTTTTCATTTCAAACCATGTCAAAATTCATTGATGTTAAGTCAAAGCGTACGTTCGGTTTTAGCTCAGATTTTTCTTTATTAGCTTAGATCGTTCTTTAGGAGTCCGAATATTGACTTATTTTATATATTAGATACTTCTTAGAATCTCGGATAATGCGTACCAAAACCAAAAGTGTGAATGATTGCGCCTTATCACTATAGGAGAATGAGCGAATAATCCGTGCACATCACAACTTATTATTTTCCCTTTAGACGTTAAAAATTAATATTCACAAATACTGGAATCTATCTTAATTATTGTTTAGACCACTAACCTGAAAAATATTATTTTATTTTATTTTATTTATTTGGAGAACCAACAGAAACAATTACAGAGTATATAGCAATTATTTCCTTTGAGTCTCACTAAGAACATACATTGTTTTGACTTTTAGAACGAGAGCTTGAATATTATTACGATAATTATATATTTGAGTCTCACTAAGAACGTACATTTAAAACGAGAGCTTGAATGTTTATAAATAAATTCTTATCGACAAACCTCAATTCGTTCGACCTTCAATGAATGCTATACTTGCCTATAACAGAGGAAATTTCTTTTTATTTTCATTTTTTTTTCTTGTGTTTGCTTATTTCAGATTTCATTTTGTTTATTTTAGGATACATTTTTTTTGGTGTACTGGGGAAACGAGCAACCGGCGCCATTGAATACCACCGACGCCCATAGACATACACAGCATTGTTGTTATGCAAATGTGTTTTTTTTACTACTCTATGCTGACGGAACTGTCTAGAGCAGCTTCCATCGGTAATTAAAGTGTCTTTTTGTTAGACCGATGTGTCCATCGGGCGAGAGTATAGATGAGATTGCGGTCGAGAGGGGGACATACTTCCCCGCTCCTTTCTCTCCGAGGCATAACGATAGTTTCTTTAAGATTAGCTAAATTAACTATTATTATCTTGGCTGAGGGGATCGGGTATCCTAGCCCCCCTCTCTAACGACGTAGGCAGCTCATGCGCGATAGCTAAGTTGGCCTTGCATTCTCGTGGGGCATGTAAGAGCGTGTTGAGCTATCATGACTGGGGGGAACCGTCCCCCTTTCCACCACGGGTGTTAGCCTCGCGCGCCATAGTCGTGGCGGTGTGATCTGCAGATGTGTTGTCCTCCTTTCCTCCTCCCCTCCCATGGCCTCGTACTTATAGACTAATTGCAGGACCAAGCACATACTTATATAAATTTAAGGAAACAATAATGTCCCCGTATTTTATTTAAATTTTCGCACAATTAAAGATAAAATAATGATGACGTCGTCGACTGTATCTGTTTTTTATTTAAATTTTCGCACAATTAAAGATAAAATAATGATGACGTCGTCGGCTGTATCCGTTTTTTATTTAAATTTTCCCACAATTAAAGATAAAATAATGATGACGTCGTCTACTGTATCTGTTTTTTTCCATGAACCTCTTCCGCTCTCAACCAAGGACACCCTATGATAAGTCTGAATTGCTGTTTACTAGGAATTTATGTAGGCTGTTGTGAGTAAACTGTGATGAGTAAGCTTATACACATATCAAGAGGCCGATTGTGAAAACATACAAAGTGAAAGTACATACTAGAATAATAATAATAACCGTGGATTTATCACACCACGTCAGACTAGCCCTATGCTAAGTATCGTAAGGACTTGTGCTACAGGTACTAGACAATGGAAATATATTTAATATTTTTACATATTTAAGAAATTTTATATATTTAAATTTTTTATTATAAAAATACATAAACATCCGTGTACTAAGCGAAATTCCAACCCGCGACCTCTGGCGTAACACGTGAACTAACCGTCACGTTACCAATTGCGCCAGCCGGTTGTAGTATACTCGTATATAATACCATGATGCATTGCGGCAATCGGACCGGCACGAGCAAGGAGGAACCTACCGGGTAGTTATTTCTCGTTCACATGATATCGTCGCAAAGCACATACCACTGAACCCCACTCACGGTCGATGAAAGCGCGTAATTGCGCTACCCCGTGTTAACAAAAAAAAAAAGGACTATCGACTATCTAATAATCGTAAAGAGATGGCGATGATGTCGTTTCCGGCGTCCGGATTGATCCTTGAGGGGAATAGGATAACAGGTACGCGCATAACTGCTGACTGACAATGAGCGCCTGTAGTCGAATGAAGTCTATGCTACTCGTATGCCGACTTTTTTCTATTTTTTTCATAAAGCACAAACTGCTGAGCCCCACTACCACAACCAGGCTTGAGCTATGGTTTCTTTATAAGTTTGGGGGCAAACGAGAAATCGTAGCCTTTCTTGCGACTACTGACGCCCATGAACATCCACATAATTACTATGCCGTTGCATTGCTCTCCTTTTTCCCCACCAACGGGCCACCGGCTACACACAAAACGTACGAAACGCTGCACTAAAGATGTCACTTTACGGCGATATTATGTGAGCGAGAGGTACCTCCCCGGTCGTGCCGGCCCATTTCCGTTGCATAGGAGGATGTAGTGACATGCACTGTGCATGGCACTACCTCCTCCTACACAACATGACACTACCTCCTCCTACACAACATGACACTACCTCCTCCTACACAACATGACACTACCTCTTCCTAAAACTCCTGGTGGGGACTGGTTCGTCGACCTAAGCGATTAAAAGCAATTTTTCGATTAGAGTAGTTGGTTGTAAATACTTCGATTATATTCATGGCCAAAATCAATGGTTCTATCTAGTAGAGGTCGACCACGAATCTGTAGTCTTGATAGTCTTGATGGTTATATAGTTTATCATCGCAGTCAAGCGCAATTATACAGGGCTTGTACAAGTCATTGCAATCTCTTTGACCAGGGAGGGAAATCCTTTCTGTTTTCTTCTGATTAAACCCCTTGCGGGTCCCAAGACTAGTTTAGCTTTTCCCTGGGGATCTCTGCGATCATTTATAGGGTTCGTGAGTGGTTGCCGCTGTCGATCCTGGCAACCCAGGAGTAGCAGCGGCAGTGGTGGGAACGTGTGGTGGGCTAAGCCAATTTTTTAAGCGGCCATTTTTTAAGTACACATATTGACTTCTCGTAGCTCTAGTCTCAATAGTTCGACAAAATCATTCACTTTTAGGTATATTGTAATATTACCACCTGTCCCTACTCGTCTGCCAGGTGCCCATTGATAGTTGATTGGCACAAGTTCAGGAGTGAAATTTAAAACGTAAACGTCTGTAATGAATGCAACTAAGCCAATGTGAACTTGACTGGCTAATCGAGAACATTGCTGATTAGAGCTGATGCGCTGATGCGTTGCAAGGTGTATTTGTAGATGCTTTCTCCATAAGAAATAATTAAAGTGGAATGAAAAATATGTAACCGCGCAAATAGTGATCGTTTATAGTGTAACGCATTGCCTCTTTTAGGCGACTTTCAGTCGTGACAGCGTAACGCTTTAACTTGCTTAAGTGCCTTCCACTCCAGAGTCATGTCCGTCTGAGCAAATTCTGTTGACATACAGTTTGTGTCAATATAACTTAGCTTCGCTAAAGCTTACACCGGTTAAATCACAGGCAAAAAAACTTAGGTTGTGTTATTTCAAGTCCCAGTCCAAACTGAACCTAAACCCGGTCGGTAGTTTTTGAACATAGGCGCACACTTATTATTATACATTTGGCTGGAGTAAGATAGGATTTGAAGAGTTGATGTGATTTTAGCTTTATCTGTATTTCTTAAAAATGCCGGTGAAAATATGCAGTACCTACACATTAAACGGACAAACGGGCTAGTTTCAATTTAATAGCGACTTCCGTTCATGCACATAGCTTGTCTTACATATATAATAGTATAAATTTTACTGTAATTGAAAATTAGATTGGTTATTTTTTTTGTGACTTTGGAGAACAATTAATTTGCGAAAATCGGTACGGATACAATGATTTCCTATTTAAAAAAAAACATTGCAGTTTCAACTACTTTTTAGACAATCGTTAAAAATACTTTATTTTAATTTGACATTATGAGTTTTTATCTTATCGCGGGTTCTCGAGATAAGTGCACATTAGAGTGGTGCTTATCATCTCGACGACAGGACTAAGTACATGTTAAGCTGAGATCTTCGAATGACCAACAGACTCAGTAATTTGGGCGACAAACAGTAAAGCCAGTTAGCTTTTCTGTGTCGTGTAGAGTGGACTAGTTAATTGTGTCATAGAAATTCGTGTAAAAAGTATATGAAAATATTTCGGTGCTGCATAATATTTTTTTATTATTATAGGTTAATTAATATAGCAATTGTAATAGTTTAAAGTTCAGAATGTTCCGCTGAAGAGCATCACTTACATATTTTAGCATAAGGACGGTCAAGGTAAATTATATCTTAGTTAGAGCAAACCGAACAGAAACTGGCGAATTTATTTAACGTTTTGTCAGTTTCTGTTTATTTACAATCAGAAGCGTACTATTTATTTACAATCTTACTAGATAATTAAACTTCTCTAGCTCTTAATGAAAAATTCATTAAAATCGGTGAAGCCGTCTTAGACTCTACCTCGTACAGACAGAATAACAACAACAGAGCAGGTAGACAGACAGAAATTAAAAAAAATGGTTTTAAGGTGCACTTAGGAATACGTAGTTATTTTAGAATCACTAAGCGTACGACTTCTACATTGTAATTGTATTTATAGCTAATTTTGTAGAGATAGTATATATTTATTTAACTAAAAGAGCGTGGAAGCAAAGCCTCACTCCCATGTTGTGGCAACTTTAATAAATTTACTCAAACATACTTTGTAACAACCATTAGGTACAACACAGGCGCTATTTGCCCTTTGACACACGTACTACTGGTGTTCTTATCTGCCTCGGGGTATAGTGTTGTTTACCACAAGACCCCGAGCAGACAAAAACGCCTCATACTTATGTTCAACCACAATCTTGAGGTACTGGGTTCGAGTCCCCGGTCGGACCAAAGCGTTGTTGGGATTTATTAATTTCTAGTAACAATCCGTAGCCAAGAAGTCGCCGGTATTACAACCCCGTGCCTCGGAGAACACATTAAGCCGTCCGCGTCGGTCCTGCGCCTGATTTCTCTCCGGTCGTGTCGGTTGCCGTCCCATCGCAATAGGCCGAGGGAACACGCACTCGTGCCTGAGCGCACACCTGTTTATTATAACCTGTCCTGCGCAGTTGGGCAGCTTTTTTATAGAATAGGTGGGTAAGCGAGCAATCGAAGCCTTTTCACGACTACCATGAACATCCACATAATTACCAAGCCGACGCGTCGCCCTCCTTCGCCAACCGCCAACTGGGCCACCGGCTAGTCACAAACCACAGGAAACGCAACACTGACGATGGTACAACCCCGGTCGAGCCGGCCCAATTCCGTTGCATAAGAGGATGTTGTGTCATGCACTATGCATGGGACTACCTCCTCCTATGTAGCATGGCACTACCTCTTCATAAAATTAAAGTTTATATAGAGACGGTCGAAATTCTACTAGGACGATATTATTACTGGCGTGAAGTGATGGCCATATAGCTTTTGTTCAGTTTCTGCAGGAGTGTGAGAAAAATGTGGCATTACTGTTCGTTTGGACATTGAGATAATGCTGCAGGTGTGCGGATGTAGTCGAACAGCGCGTGCCACCAGAATCAATTACTGCTAATGACAATATCCTGTTAAACATGGGAACGTATAATATTTTTTATAAATTCCTTATCTCCGGCTGAACGCTAGTCCGAAATGTGCCACCATTTGTTAAGTAATTTTTGAAAGTTGAAGCCATAAACGTACCGACATATGTGAATGGATGAAGGATTAAAATATTGTGGTGTGGTCTGAGCTTTAGAACACGATATACCTCCTGTATATGCCGAAACTTTACCCCAGACCTCGCCTCTTGCCTCGGATTATAGATAGTTTTCTAGCTTTAGTCGATATACATTACACCTGTATTTATTTGCCTTATATTTTGATGTTGTTACCTTGCAAGTAGCAGATAGGAGTTGAGCCCTGAGGATTGTAGTCGACCACTGGGGGTAGACATAGGCCACTACGGGTAACACTTAACGTATAGGTGCCCTTACACTGTACGAATTTATTTGCAACTTAGACCTGAGATAAAATTGATAATTGTCCATAAAATTAAAAATCCCTTGGTTAATACTGAAATAAAATTTAATTTGACAATACATTAGTCCTATTGGGTCTAAAGCAAGGAGTCACAAAGATCTACTCACGATTTACGAATAATAGTTCCCATTACAGGTGGGATATATATTCTTTTTATTGACGCGGGAAACCCATTTCCGCGCCTTCACCGGCCCTGGGTGGGTGTATAGGGCTCGCGGCACAACATTGTGTCGAATACGCACAGCAAATCACCTCGAGTACCATCAGTGTCGCCATTGGTGAGGTGCCCCGGAACAACAAAGCATCAGGACACCTCGATGGCGCCAGGCCGCTAAGGGACCGATGCCACAGAGAGTTGCCTCGCAACACGGGACTACCCCGCCAAGTTCGAGACAGTGTAAAGGGGTGAGGTTCCCATCCTCACCCCTTGCTCCGTGCGCTTAAGCACCTCTTCGTGTTGCTCTTTTGTCCCCTTTTCTTATAAGAGCCCCTCGGTTCAATTGGCTTCGCTTGAGTTTACCCCAGGCTATTGAGCCCCACCGCCATGACGAGGCCTGAACCATTGTAGGGACAGATGGGATCTATAGTGGATATGAGTCCGGCGAGATACCTTAGCAATTGGGCCGGCCGAATCGATTGCAATGGCCTCCTGTCGACATGGCCAGGTACTTTGCAAGGCTGCAAGATAGTACATCGGATGATGTTATGTCACAACCTCGGGTACACTGTTCATTGCTACTGTTGATTATTTTACGAAATAATTACCTGCACACTTTTGACAGGTTATTGAGTGATTAATAAAAGGTACCTTGACATAGATAATGTTTATATTCTAAACCAATATTTAATATTCTTGTTAATTTTGTGTTATCACTTTTGAGTAATGTTATATCTGTAATAGTCTGGCGTAAAGTTAAAAAATTACCGGGTAGCGTATTTTTAATGTATATTTTTTTATACATTTTTGTTATACATTCTAATAATTACCGTATTTCTTTTAATAGCATAAGGGGCAAACGAGCAATCGAGGCCTTTTCATGACTACCGACGCCCGTGGACATTCGCATGATTGTTACGCAGATGCGTTGCCCTCCTACCCCCCCTATGCGCTACCGGCAACTCAAAAAAACAAACAAACCGCACGAAACGCGACAACGACGCTGTCACTTTACGCCGGTATCAAATGAGCGAGAGGTTTTCCCGAGAGAGCGAGAGGACAATTCCCCGGTCGTGCCGCCCCCACTCCGTTGCATAGGAGGATGTAATGCCATGCACCAGCCCAGGGTGACGTAAGAGTCCTCAAAGGGCACTAGTTTCTTAACAACGAAGAAGCTGCTTCTTTCCGCTGGTTGTTTGGTGTTTCATAGTCACAGTGAAATAGACGGGAGCACCATCATACGGATGATCGGCGTCAGGCAGCGGTGGCACCGGTCCGAAAACTAATCTGCGATTGTCAATCTGCGATGGCAATTAATGTGCATTAATTTCAAATGGACGCCAGCAGTAGAATTCGGCGCCTTGTTCCCGGTAGTTCCACTAGTCCTGGCCACGGTAGCGGCCACGGTAACAGTGGAACTAGAGGTGCTAGGAATCACGGGGCTGCGGATCGCTACCACCGATTTGACCTGGCTACGTATAACGAACGAATGCTCAGACTAGATATCTATTTGGTTGAACTGGAGGTGGAACTGGAAAAAATCCGATGGCACGTTCTGGGGCTATGTGAAGTCCAAAGACAAGGCGAGGACACCATAACACTGCCATCGGGCCACCTATTCCACTTCAGGGAAGGCGACACTCCATCACAAGGCGGCGTGGAATTCCTCGTGAATAAGTCCCTCGTAAGCAACATCGTCGAAATCTCTAGTGTGTCGGTTAGGGTGGCGTATCTCACATTTAAACACAATAAGAGCTATAGCCTTAAAGTGATACAAGTATACGAACCAACCTCGACACATTCCGCTGATGACGTGGAGACAACCTATGACGATGTCTCAAAGGCCTTACATATCACCTGTAATCATGTTCAATCAATGTCGTTATGGGGGACTTTAATGCCAAGGTATGAAATGGTGTCGAATCGAGTCCGGGACCACATGGAGTCGGTAGTCGAAATCGCAGGGGGCAAATGCTAGTAAACTTTCTCGAGAATGGATGAATTTCTATTTTAAGAAGATGCCCCATAGAAAGTGAACATTGCAGAGCCCCGATACTGTGACAAGAAACGAGATTGACTTTGTTATGACGGACCGAAAGCATATGCTGAATATATATTCAGGGATGTCTCCGTGATCAACAGGTTTAAAACCGGAACTGAACACGGATTGGTTAGAGGCTCTCTGAATATAGGCTTTCGACGCGAGCAAGTCTGATTAGTACTATCGACACTCCGACCTAATTTCCGAGTAATCATGGTAGGTTACGAAAAATTCCAACAGGAATTAAAAAACAGGTTCGATGCCATAGATATGTCGGAAACTACAATGGAAATTGGCGAGGCTATGAGTGGTGTGATTGATTGCATGCGAGGCGTGGGTGAAGGATATTATAGGAGCAAGTATACGAGCAAGAGAGCTAAACTCTCAGATGAGATGCTTGGAATTATAAGGGAACGCAGAGCACGCGAAGACGTTACGTCTGCCGACGTCAAGCTTCTTTCAAAGCGAATCCGCAAACTAATACGCCGAGGCCTTCGCAGCGCTAATACGCAACAGGTTACCGAAGCGATTGAGCAGAATAGAGAAGCTTGGAAAAAGTCATCTGACAAAGGTTGGGACTGATTCTGGGGTTACTGTTTCTTCTAAGTCTGGGATTTTATCTGAGATTGAAGCTTTCTATAGCAAGTTGTATACGTCGCACGCGCCTCATCCCATCCCATCCTACACAACGGTCCGCGTGCAAGCCTAACACGACACGACATTTGTAAGGCGATCTGCCTGACGTCAGCTTGAGTGAGATTAGTCTGGCTCTTGCGCAGCTTAAAGGGGGAAAAGCTTCGGGAAAGGACGGAATTACAGTCGAGCTTCTTAGAGCAGGAGTCGAACCTGTATTGAGAGAGCTAAAAAAGAAAAAAAGATTTTTAATTACGTCCTTTAGCGGGGCATACCTCTCCCAAGGCATGGATTGAACTTCTTCAAAATTCAGACCTATTTCACTTCTCGGCCATATTTACAAGTTGTTCTTAAGAGTCTTGACGAATCGTTTCACCACAATGCTTGATGAATTCCAGCCACCGGAGCAGGCTGGGTTTCGCAGAGGATTTAGCACCATAGACCACATTTTATACATGAGTACAATCAGCCGCTGTGCCTTGCCTTTATGGATTGTCGAAACCTGGGCTGTTCTGGAAGCTTTACAGCGATGTCAGGTCGATTGGCGAAATGTCGAAGTACTGAGAGCATTTCTTCGAGTATTGTATGACGTGCTGTTTTTCTGTCCGTTCTGATTCCCGGAGGACAAACAAGTCTAATCCAATCATCAAGGACGATTGGATTAGAATGCGACAGGGGGATGTTATTTCTCCGATACTGTTTACTAATGCTTTGGAGGAAGTCTTTAGGACTTTAAACTGGGCTGAATGCGGCATAAATATTAACGGCAAGTACCTCTCAACATCTTCGTTTCGCCGAAGATAAAGTTGTGTTGGCCGAATCATTGGAGATCTTGCAGGAAATGTTGTACAGCCTAAATGATTCCTCCCGACGTATCGGCCTTAGGATAAACTTGGACAAGACAAATGTCATGTTCAACGAACACGTTCTCCCTAGGCCGGTCAACGTCGATGGTGCTATTCTCGAAGTCGTAGACGAATACGTTTACCTTGGGCAATTATTGCAATTAGGTAGATATAACTTCTAGTAGGAAGCCGATAGAATGATTCAGTTGGGTTGGGGAGCATTCCGGAAGCTTCGTCAGAATCTCACGTCGCCTATACCGCAGACCTTGAAGACGAAAGACTTCAACCAATGCCTTCTCCACGTTTATTATTCGATATCATATATCTGAAGTGGCAATGGGCTGGTCACACACTCAGAGGAACAGATGGCTGATGGGCCAGTAAGGTTCTGGAGTTTAGGAAAACGAAGTCAATCCTTTACCACGTGGGAAGGCGATCTCCGTGCAGTAGCCGGTCCGGGACGGATGTATATATATATATATATATATATATATATATATATATATATAAGACCAGGTATTATTGTTGTACCTAGTGGGCGACGGTTTCGCCAAACACAAGCATGGCGATGCGTACATCAGAGACACTTCAGAACGAAAACAAGGCAGCGGTGCAAATTTACTGGTGTCCTTGTCAGATGCTTTAATTAACGATATGCAATGCATAGTCAGCACTTTTAGTCCAGCACTGCTCAATGCTCTGTCGGTACATGCGATGGCAAATTATATTCTACTCGTATAGAGCCTCTAACAAGCTAGTAAATTTTGTACTGCTTCTTGTTCCCAGTAGCGATAATCATTCAATTATATCTAACTCTAACTTCACGTCAACTGGAATATCTATTAAAAATCCTATAAAATTGAAAACCTAAATATATAAGGTTTATTAGCCTGGAAACCCTTTCGGGTAACATCACAGCAGGGTCATAGCGGAAATGGTTGTATTGGACTCGGACGGTCTACAACCATGCTGCGTCCCACCTCGATAGTTAGTGGCGAAGTGTCCAAGTGTACCCTAAAAAAGATGAGCCCCGGTGACCTCAGCTGACGTTGATATTCCATTTCCTAGACAGGTAGTCTCGTCACGAGCTACGCACCCAGAAAGGCGTGGGCGGAACACTTTTCACCACCCTCTTCGGCCTGCTTCTGTTAGGAACTTAATTATATACTTATAGTAGTTACTGTTGAAGTTTCTTATAAAAATTGAGACAATAATGTCCAGCTGTTCAAGGATATATGCATATATAAAAGCTCTTTTAAACATAACTTTAGGTAAAGGAATAGTGTATTATTTTTATACGCCATTACAAAAAAACTTCCCCACGTCCGGTTTCGCGCTTCATTAATCATTAGCTATACATAGCTCTACCTGTGAACTATGATTCCTTGTATACAAGTTACATAATAATATTTCTAATCAAATTTCGAAGAAAATCGTCCATACGTGCTCTTGACTTGGTCACTAAGCTTGTGAATGCATGACGAGAGCGTTACGGAAACGTAGCCCACGGAAGTTGAGAGGATGATATATGTTAATAAACTTTATCTTAAGACAGAGACGTTTTGTGTTACAATTTTTGAATAAATATATTTTTTATACTAATGATGTCGTCCTAGCTAAATTTCGGCCACGGTGGCCACCTCTATAGAAACGAGCCAACTGCGCTTGACATATTATAAGTGCACAAGTGTGTGCTCAGGCACAAGTGCACTCTCTATTCCATCATTCTCCTATTCCGATGGGACGGCATCCGACACGACCGGAGAGAACTTGGGCGCAGGATCGACGACGACGACTTCACGTCCTCTCCGAAGCACGGGTCAGTAACATGCCCAATTTCCTGACTGTTTATTAGAAATGGAAAAATCCCAATATCAATTTTGTCCGGCCGCGGGTGTCGAACCCAGGACCTCACTACTGTGGTTGTACATGCTTACCTATGGTCTAGTGACCACGAGGCAGATTTTTATAGTAATAAGTAGTTATACCGATAGCTTATTTTAAATATCTTTATCTCTGAAGTTTCACTAAAAGTAAAAAAAAACGATAGTGGGGCCGACTATATTTTATAAGTAAAATTATAAATAACAGTTCTATCCATACACTTGTTTCGAAAAAAAAGATTTCCCTTATAATTAAAAGATAAATTCATCTACTGTTTAGTTAAAAAAACATTCTTTTTGAAGAAGGATAAGAAAGGAAGTTGGCTTTTATGGTATTTATTATTAAATAATCAATTATTCATAGGCAATATATTATAGGCAAAGGTATGTATTATTAAATAAAGGATTATTTATAGGCGATCCATATAATATCAAACATATTCGATTTTCTATTTGTCTCTAGCATAAATCTTGACCCGTCGATGCTTAGATCATTAGCAAACATTTTAGGTAATCATAAACACAAGACTAGGCATAATGATGTGTTACGATGTACGGCAAATATGAGCAATAGTTTATATATTTTGATGACAGCTTATGGACTTCTTGTTTCTGAAGTGGCGGGAATATATCATTAATGATAATATAATTGTTTATTGTGTTAATATCTAGAAGTATATTTACTGGTATAATTAATACTTTACCCTATTCTTGACTCATCTGTTTCATGTTTGTAAGTAAACTAAACATATGAAAAACCTACGGCCTTGTTCTGAAATTTCCATGAAAATTTGGTTTATTCGAGATCCCTAGATTTATGTTTGTAATGGGTATTATTGAACTGCCACACAGCATTGTTGTATTTGCATACTAAGTAACAATGACAAGAAGAGGAGGATAAAAATTATAAAAGATTCTTCTTTTTAAATTTCTCTACTTTTTATTTTGGTTTCTCTACATTTTACTCTGCAAGTACAATGCTTGAACACCAGATGAATATTATTAAATATAATATTTTAGCTTGTAAGATTGCGAGCGATGTAAGGCAATATATAGTGAAATAAATGAGAACTCTTTCGACATCCTACATGTAATTCCTATTGGCAGTTACGTTATAGTTCATCAAGATCCTCTGGTAAACTAAGTTCATTGTATAGTACGGGTCAGCTACTCGTTACACCTGCACATCAGAATGTCACAACTTATTAACTCATTGATGAACGGCTGACCTGTGCTTTTATGTTGCATAATGCAAGATTTAACACGTGAGCTATCGACCCGTAGTTTAAAAAGGCCGTTTCTACTCCCGTGCTGGCATTAATCAAGCGTTGCCGCTCTCCACGAATATTATTAACACGGGGGACTATTGATCGTCTCCCTCTACCTCCCTGGCCACGCCATCGTTCGCCGCCTACTTGATATCCGTGACGTCATCCATTCATGACATGGCATTACGTCATCGTTCTTGGCGCATGCTCAATTTGGACTAGCGAATATGCTAAATTAAGACCTTACTCGTTTAATGTGACGTAACATAGGTATGATGTCGCCCGGAATAATTGTTTAATCAAGTTAAGCAATGTTCCTTAAAAATTTCAAAAAGTATTTCATAGGTTATACATACATTGTATGAAGATATTGTTAAATCGATTAAAGGTTAACGCGTTGGTGTTAATCGTGTATTAAAAATAGAGATTCTCATTATCAATTTCAACATTATTTTACAGAGCTTAGACTCCTTTTTTGAATAATAGCATTATTTGGCAAACCTTATTTCTAAATAAAAGTGAATTATTGGAGTTATTGGAGTTTTATTTTCTAGACTATAAAATTTGTCTTGGTCCTTTTAATTGTATAAATAAATAGCATACAACAACCCAATATAATAATAATAATAAATAAAAGAAATAAAGTATGTACTCAATGCAAACAAACTGACATTATTTTTTAAATAAATGTTATAAATGAATTAAGTAACATTTCTAGTAGTAGATCGTGTTTATTAATCAAAAAACTTAAACAATTAAACACCATAAAGTACTTATTTATGGTTTCTATTTAAGTGCTCAGACAGATATTTTTATCAAAAAATAGAGCACAATCTTTTAGTAAATTTGTAATTTCTTTTTCGTAAAAATAAGTCTAGTCTAGTTAGTTAGAACCATCTAAATCCATCAAGAGATTAAAAATCCGCAGTATTATCCACTGATCGAATAATTCTTATTCGAATTTGTAGATTACCAAATATAAATAATAATAAGTAATATTTCATAATTAAGACTTCAATAAGCAGCGGGACATCTAACGAAAGTATAAATTACAAACATCTACCGGCAAAAGCAAAATTTACTTTTCTCTTTTTCTTTTGCTCGCGTTTCTCTTGTACTTTGCACCCGCCACTAGATGTCACTATATCGACATTGCCAAATAACAATATGGCCGTCATTTCACGTCTGACGTGAATACCACGCGATGTCGGTGAAATAGTAATTATTCGAAAGGTTATTTTATCAACAATTAAATAGAAACCGGCCCACAAAATTATGTTAAAAGAGAAGAGAAATGCTGAATAAATACAGGTATGACAACGGTTAAGCGTACCGTACATCAATTATTTAGTCCAGTAATTTTAAGTATTGATTTGCGAACACGCTTACTATGTAGTATGTGAAAATGTACGAATCTATTTATAGTCATTTTGATCATCGGTGTTTACAAGCTAGAGCGTTATCTTTTATGGCCTTTCATGTTGCGTCTATAGTGTATATAATTATTTAGTTTTGCTTTTAATTGTGGAAAACACATTTGTGGTGTTTAAAAATGACGTATGTACTGCACCGGGTTGCCTAGCAATTTAACCTTGAATATTGTTATCACGATCGTAATTTTGTAAACATTTTGTACCTAGTTTCCTTTTGTTTATCATTTCTATTGTTATAAAAATATAAAATATTTAATGTAGCGGTTTTCAAATATTTACTGAATATTCTTCATTTTTAACTTATTTTGACCCATTTCATATTCTTGATTTTTAATTTTAATTTGAGCCATACTCTAGCCATCGTTTATTTTTTCGTTTACCTTTGTGCTAATGGACACTAAGGCTTATATCATTTTCGATTGGCTTATAAGGAATTTGTGCCTGAAATAGATTACGATTTTCAGTTTTCAAGCTTCCGATTAGAGGCCATTAATTTATAACATATGCATGTATTAACTTTTTTACCTTTTACCTTGTAAGCGACATAAAGTCGTCCGTATAAAATATGTGCATAATGTCAATTATGTACTTTGTAAAAACAACTTTAGTTCATACGAGTAACGTTCACTTTACAACAAAGTATGTTTAAATTTTTCACTTCTAGAAACTCGTTGCTGCTCGAACCGTTAATTTAAACACTTAAACCGGCAGTTTCTTCTATTCGGAACAGTTGGAACTGAAATTTATCTGATAACTAGCAGTCCATCCCGGCACCGCACGGATACTTTACGAAATATGTCGAAATTCATTGATTTACAAAATACAAAGACGATAAATCTTAATTTTTGTCTTGTAAACATTAACACGTTTCCATTTTGTTTCTGATAGAACAACGTCTGCTGGAACAGCTAGTTGTCAATAATTTCTGCTGCTACATGATGATTTACTTTGTAATTTTTTCACACCTTCTTTCCATCAGTGAAATTTCATAATCGTATATATCGGTTTAAAAAATATTATATAGTTCGTACGTTCGACACAGATAATGAAGAATTCTGGTGGTGAAAAGATTTTTCAATTAGGTCCAGTAGTTTCCGAGCCTATTCAATGCAAACAAACAAAGAAACGATCAAATGCTTCCTCTTTATAGTATTCATCATCATCATCATTGTCATCAGCTCTTATCGGTCCACTGCTGGACATAGGAGTCTTCCAATGAACGCCAAGATGGCCGATCTCCTGCTACTCGCATCCATCCTGGACCAGCTACTGTACAGAGACCATCTTCCCACCTGGTGAACGGCCGACCAACACTTCTTTTTCTTAAACGCGGCCTCTACTCCAGAACCATCTGCCATCTGATCTTTTGAGTGTGTGACCAGCCCATTCCCACTTCAGCGAGCTTATTCTTCGCGTGATATCGGAAACTTTAGTTCTCTACCTTATGAATATGTTACGAATTTTATCGCACAAAGAAATACCCAACGTAACACGTTCAATAGCCCGCTGAGCTACCGCAGACTTGCGGACCAGTCCTAAATTAAGATGCTATGCTTCGGCCCCGTAGGTCATCATGGGGAGAACGCATTGATTGAAGACTTTTATCTTCAAGCTCTGCTGTATCATTATAATATTGGTATAGATTAATATGGTTAATATCAATAAATATCTCCCATTGTACCAACTAGAACTTATTGATGGGCAAAATAGCTATGTTTGCCTTTAGCTTTTTTATTTTTCCATTTCGTTTTTTATGAAGATACTCGACATCGTTTTTTATGCCCAGGTATTACGCGTTGTATATAATATGTAAACGAACGCTCACGAGATTACCGACGCTCATAGACATCAGAAGTATGTTCAGGCCAGAGGTCCGACCAAAGGGACCGTCCAGAAGGTGACTTGAATATGAGAGAGGTGTAGCCCGCTTACTTCTATTGTCATGTGGTACGTTTTGGCTGCAATTCTGCATAGCCACTTTCTCTTAAGCATAATTAGTGAACTATCAAGACACGCAAGCAATACTGTCCTACAATAACTACTACAAAATATGTTTGAGAAATCTTCTAACAGTTTAATGTTTTGTTACAGGTACATCTCCTGGATTATGGTTTACTATAGAAAATATACAAAAATACAACGTTTAACAAATATTAATGGATCCCATTTTAGAAAATGAATCTGCGTCATTGGAGTCGCCAAGTAAACATGGCAAAGCAAAGCACAGAAACAAAAAGAAAAAAAATCTACTTGATGGGCAAAGTGAAAGTCAGACGGTCGTTGGTGCAAAGAAAAAATTCGTAGTCACAACATTATCCACTTCAGAGAGTAAAGAGGTACCAGAAAACATACGACAAGGTAATGTACATACCATCCATTTCGGTACACGTGGAGCCGAGTCGCAAAGACCTCATGTTAGATCAATTTTTAAGGAACGTGCAGCTGATACTTCTAGGTCTTCTAGTACAGAGCGGGATGGGGAAAATAAAAAAGAATATGAAACATTTCATGGAACATCCTCCAGTCCTCGAAGTTCAATATTTGATATTTTTAAAATTAGGAGAAAAAGTGATTCTAGAAAACATCAATCACTCATACAAAATGTTAAGGGGGCACTTGGTGGCACTAGCAAAACTACTGAGTCACCAGAAGCCACAAAGCAGGAGCAAAGTTCCGAAGAAGCCAAAGACTCGCATAAGAAGTATTATTATACTGTTACTGGTGTATCGTCAAGAAAATATAGTCCAATTACTAGAGTTATGGATATCTTTAGAAGTAAGCCCCAAGCGCAAGCCGACCAAAGCACTCCTGAAGTAACCAAAAAGAAGAGTGCTAAGGAGGTTCGTCGATCATCCATTGGAACTACTTCACCCACGTACCATAAAAATTCGTATGCGTCTTTAGAGCCTGGTCAAGCTAAACAGTTATTTAGAGAAATACGAGGGTTACCAAAATATGATCCTTATTTGTCTATTGTACAAATTTCAATTGGCGGGCGAGATAAAACACGTCTGTTGTTAAATTTTTTTAAGTATCACAAATGTTACGAGATTCTACCAAAATCTGCTAAAGTAATTATATTTGATACGCAGTTTTTAGTAAGAAAAACTTTTCCAACATTAGTGTCACATGGTATTAGATCTGCCCCTCTTTGGGATGCCAACAAAAAGTTATTAGTAGGAATGATTACTGTGACAGATTTTATAAGAATTCTCCTACATTTTGATGCGGAGGGCTTATCGATGGATGACTTAGAAAAACATTCTCTTCATAATTGGAAAAAAATCTTACGACCATCAAGAAAACCACTATGTAGCGTTAGTCCCGATCAGTCATTGCACGAAGCTATTAATTTGCTAAACCAAAATCGAGTTCATCGTCTCTTGTTAATAGATCCTATATCAGGTGACGTCCTATACATATTATCACATAAGAGAATTCTTAGATTTTTGTTTGTTTATCTCAATGAATTTCCGGAGTTAACCTTCTTCCATAAAACACTTGTAGACTTAAAGATCGGCACATTTGAAGATATTATATCTGTGACTGATAACACGAGTATCAAGACAGCTTTTCAACTTCTATTAGAAAAAGATGTGTCAGCTTTACCAATATTAGACGAAAATGGCAC
The DNA here is from genome assembly GCA_017140195.1 of Eumaeus atala. NCBI lineage: Eukaryota > Metazoa > Arthropoda > Insecta > Lepidoptera > Lycaenidae > Eumaeus > Eumaeus atala. The sequence goes on along the minus strand of JAFELO010000362.1, from coordinate 827,092 downwards.
GCTCATAAATGTGTACGCTAAATATGAAGTATTAAATTTAGTAAGTGAAAAATTATATTTAAATTTGTCTTTGACGATCGGTGAAGTGAGACACAAAAAGAAAGACTGGGAAGAAAAATTGCAAAAATGTTCTTCAAGTATTACTTTATATGAGGCCTTAGAAGTTATAGTTAGAACTGAAAGTCATCGATTATTGCTAGTAAATAAGGAAGATAAACTTATCGGCATCGTTTCACTATCAGATATCCTAGTGTATTTAAATAGGATAATACCAAGCGAAAAGAAAGTTTCATCATTGCAAGAAATTTTTAGACCTTTAGAAGTAAATAAGGTGCCGGAATCGGCAAAAGAAACTGAAAACGAGGTAATATCAATAGAAGTACCTCATATAGTAGAGAATAATGTACCTGAGGCAAATGAAGCCACCGCTTTAGAACCCGTTGGTAATGAAGAAACAGTATTAGAAAATGTTTCTACGGATGACGTAGAAGAGACTAGTCCAATTAAAGAAGATACATCATAAAAAGTTCTGGTATCTTCAAAATAGATTAATAGTCTGTCGTAGGCTGTTTCAATTAAAAATTTACGAAGTGAGTGCTATAATCACATAATTTCTATGCTTCTTGCTTGTAACTTGAGATAATGAAAACATTTATTACTTATCAATAATATAGTTGCGTCGATACCACGTCAATGCCTTATTTATTGTTTAATCCATTGTATAATATATTGCTAAAACTTAATAAATTATTTTAGCATTATTGTTTTTTTTCTTCTAAAACCGATTGTTTAGTGGTAGTCAGCCAAAGAGGACGGAGCACTTGCGTACAGTGTTAGCTATGTTTTTGCACTTCGGAGATACGGGTTTGGGAGTTCAACGTCAGTTTCATGGCGCAGGCGCCCTATCTCTATGTAATGCAGTTGGCGTCGTTGGGTTATCCTCCTTCTGAATCCTAATCAATATGAAAAAATGGCTTGTAAAAAGAGGTTTTTACGCTGGCACTGTATACGAAAAAATAAATTATAGGTAAATTGTTCGTTACGTTTCGTTATCCTTTAGTTGAGGAATTGAAAATTAAAAGTGGAAGTTGCTCGGCAACAATGAGTTATAAAGACGACTTAAAAAACCGGACAGAATCTCATTTAGACACGGATGTTATATTGATATTGTACGTACGAGTACACTGCTAGAAAGAAGAACAATATTTTTACAACCAGCTCTTATTTGTTTGTGTTGTAAGGCTACAAATTATGGGTTTGTCAATTAGTAGTTATTATTCGCTTTACTAATAGGTTACTGTAATACTCCATTGTAGCTGAATCTGAGAGGTACGATAAGGTCAACTAAAGTAAACAGATATGCTGTCACGTTCTGTGCGGTTTGTGAGTGTTCAGCCCATGTGGGGAAGCTGTGTCACCCTATTGTTAGGCGATTCTTTTACACAGGTATTATGTGAGTGAGATATGTTCTGCCCGTGCCTATACGATGTCTTTCTATTGGGGGCTACAATTACAAAGGAGCAGTCGGAGAGTTTTTATAACTACCGGCGCCCGTAAATGTAATAGTCATGCGTTATTTTTTTATGGTCAATGCGTTGTTTTTCTTTCCTCCTCCCCTCCAATGGGCCACCGGCTACACACAAACCGCAAGAAACCCGCCAGTGGAGCTGTCACCTTACGCCAGAATCATGTGAGCGCGGGGCGCTTCCCCGGTCGTTCAGGCCCAATTCCGCCGTAGTACAGCATGGCACTATTTCTTACTAATATTTTATTTTATGAAAGATTCAGCTTCCTTAATGTGTTCTCCCTAATGTCGTGTAGGAACGTATTTACGCGCCGACACCGGTCCTGGGTGTACCTAGTCTGGTGGGGCTCAAGACACAGGGTAGTGCCGAATACCATTGTGAGTACCGTTAGTACCAAATACGATGCCCAGGAACTGTTTATCGTCTTGCCACATTCGTTCTCCAAAGGAACCGATGACGCCACCACAAAGGGATTGTCCCCATCCTCGCCCCTTGTCTCGTGCGACTCCTCTTCGTATTTTTTGACATACCATGTACCATATATAGGGTGGGGGGAGGGGGAATAAAGTGACGGTTCGGTAAAGGTATCTAAAGTACAAACAGAGGGTTCGTTAACGTGTTCACCTTAAGCCACTAGAAGATTTGCTCAATGGTGGAAAGCGGTTCAGTTTATCTTAGGACATCCTATAATTTGAAGGAGAATGTATATTTTCATGATTTCACGGCCTTTATTAGTGCAGCTTATCGTTGAATGTATATGCAATCAGCCCGATCACCTATTATTGTCGTCCTTTATCGGTCGATTGCTGATCACAGGCCTCTTTCAATGAGCGGCATTATAACTACCTAAATTTTAGTTAGCAAATTTATTATAACATGAAAGCTTGGCGTTATTACTTGTACAACACTGAAATAAATAAAAGTATCACATTATTCTTATTGTCTTAATGTTTTTTTTGCTAGTGCATGTTTAAAACGGCGATCCAAATTCGACTACCTTGACTCCGAGTCTACCTTCGCCGATCTGCGTGGTTAGGCATCCACTGCGTGGATACACATCGCACCGGCCTTTGATAAAGCGGCAAGCTCCACCTGTAAATAATATTTAACCTTGGATTAATAGTATTGGTTAAATCTCCCTTCCAACTTATTAATAAACATAGAAAAATTAATCATGTAATTAAGTTATTTTAATAACTATTGCCATCAGTATTGCACCTAATTATAATCGAAATATTTGTACGATTGATATGTTTCTTGATAATTAATTTATATACATAATATGGGACGTGGCGTCAAGGTGGGTTAAAAATAAACCCGGAAGCGATGCTGTATTTTATACGAAATATATTTGGTAACAGTGTACTCAGTAGTATTCTTTGAATTAGCAAACAATGATAATACATAATGTTCCGTTACCGTTCGTGTAAGTATGGCATTGTTACATAGTGACAAAAAAAACGAATTGATATTGGAGAGAATTCTATCGGAATTAGCATGCGGGCTGTTGGCGGCCCACTCGCAACAAACCGGTAGCACTTGGCGCTCGCTGGCTAAATGAATATGGAAACTTGTCGTACGATTGTGACAATACCCACAGCGAGCTGGGGATATTATTAATTAATATAAATTAAATCACATTTCGATGTCTAACCGTCAGGCCTTTTCCTCAGGCGATCTATCGATCTTTCATTGTCCTTTTAATAGCCGCGCATAGTAAATGTGACAGAGTTATATATAGATGATAGAGTGGGTGCCTCGTATGAGAACATGAAGTGTTAGTCGGCCAACACTGCGGTACACACAGTACGAAGATCCTTCCATCCGGCAGGAAGGTCTTGTGATGCAGTGGAAGGTTCGTGTTGGTAGCATAAAGCGGGTCATGTTTAGCAACGGATGAATAGAAGGTAATGATGATGTTAATCCGTTCCTAACACCGGCTTGTTCTTTTGAGAAGTATTATTAATCCTAATTTACGTGTCATCACCGGCCCTGGATGGGTACGGTGCTGTATGGGGCTCGCGGCATATAATAGTGCCGTATACCCATTAAAACTAATTCGAATGCCATCAGTGCCGCCTTTGGTGAGGTGTTCCACGGCAAATAGATGGCTAGGACCGAAGCTTCCTCCACAGAGTTGTGCCGTACCACAGAACAACCCTACCAACTTTGGTACAGTGAAATGGGATGAGTTCCCAATCCTCGCCCTTTTCCCCGTGCGTTCTTTTGTCCCCTCCTCTTATAAGAGGGGTACAAAGAACAGCCTTCTCGGTTCAATTGGCTTCGCCCAAGGTGTCTAAGTGCACCCCAGGCTGCGGAGCCCCGCCGCCACGACAAGGCTTGCACCATGGTAGTTTATGAGATATGGGATAATATAATTTAAAACGTTGTATTTGCACTTAATTTGATATGAAATGAGGTATGCCTGCAAACTTAGGTATGCAATATGTAAATCCTCGGTCGTTGATTCCGTAATAAACGTAAAATACTATTTATAGACATGTCTACAGGTAGTATGGAACACAGGTGCACAGGTCAACTCGCATCGCCGCGCCGCCATTTTTTCTCACAAACCCTACAAAGCGACAAACGAGCAAATTAACATCCGCACGGTTCATACCTTCTCTATCCCATCTCCTCAAATGGGCCACCGGCTACTCATAGACCGCACGGAACGCACGGCCATCACTTTTAAAGCGGGACCATATGAGCGAGAGGTACTTACTTCCTCTGTCGTGCCACTGTTGTTTCGGCTCCAATGCATCACGGCTTTTATAATCTAATATAGCAGTCTATCTTTTTTTTAGTTTAACGTGACGTACTTCTAACGATCATTTACTAAGCTAACTGTGCTTGCAACATTTTATTCCAGGCAAGTAAGCACTATTCGTTTAGATATACGTATCTTTTATTCCATTCAGATATCGTGACTTATAGCTCTGAGATATAGAGCCGCTTAAGTGCTGACAACTGACGAGTACTTTTGCTTTTCAATATATTGTCTATTTATTATGAGGTCGATGGTATCTCAACGCATACCTCGATGTGCTGAAGAGCTGATGTAAATTTGAGGTTTGATAAGAAGCTCGGCAGACATGGTATGCTCACTGGCCGCGCTGAAGTGCTGACTCCTGTGATGGCTTCCTCTGGACGGTGCCGAACTGGACCCACCTAATGTAAAGATTGCACAATTGTTCCTTAACAATAATTATACACATTTATAGTTCCTGGAAAATGTGTATGTATGTGCTGAAAGCGATACGTTGCTACGTATAATTATGTGTACATGTGGCCTTACTTATTGTAATGTTAACGGGCGAAAACCTTAAGCGAAACATCTTAAGCGACAGCGATTTGTCTATGAGAAGGATAGTGTTGCGTTCCGTCACAGGAACAACGAGTGATGTATCTTGCGTCACGCGACCTGGCTTGAACGGAAGCCGAGTTGATAGTGATTAGAATATCAGTGAGCTTGAAGGCGTGTTACTTATAAGAAATTGAAATTAAAATGAATTAAGGAAGCATTTTCCTTGCTTAATATTTGACAACGGGAGAGAACAGGAGTGATGGTTTTGTTAGGAGTGGAATCAAGTATGGTCGAATCATTGTAAAGAACGTTTAATACCAACTAATATTAAATTGCTAAACTAAACCCAAATAT
>JAFELO010000362.1:743389-821854 GCA_017140195.1 Eumaeus atala | reverse complement strand
TTAGGACTAGAACCCCTAAAGGGGGAAAATTGGGAATATAGTAATAAGTTTAAAATGTGGAACTTCACCACGCTACGCGGATGAAACCGCCGCGCACTGCTAGTATATTATAAACTACCCGGTGAGACTCGCTCTATCAAGTATTAGTGATTCAATTGGACACACCCCGATGAAAATGGTGCAAATGATTGCAAGCAGACTAAGTACTTAGCGTTAAAAGGCGCTGATCGCTCGTCCCCCCTCTCTATAATATAAAAAACCTACATAAATGATTCAGATATCTGATACCTATCTCTCTCGTGGTATTAATTTGTATATGTACAGATCTATGAACATTGAATGACTATTTGATGTTTATGATTCATCATAATCATTATCAGCCCTTATCCGTCAACTGCTGGACATACGCCTCTTTCAATGAACGCCAAGACGACCGATCTCCTGCTACTCACATCCATCCCGGACCGGCTACTGCATGGAGAACGTCCTCCCACCTGGTGAACGATTAAAACATTTTGAGATCTTATTTTATGATTAGAACAAAATAATATTGACGAGTGTACAGATGTGACGTCACTGTTGATACTCGGCGTGGTGTTTAACCGATACCGAAGCGTCATTGCCGATTTATAGTTATGTCAGAAGAGCCGGTACTTTACCGAACATGTCCCGGTTCATCTGCAGCGTAGCAAAGACGAAACATTTAGCATAAACTAGACAAAGTCCGACAGTGTCGGTTCAACTGATCACGGACATACGGAAACTAGTTTCGTACACACACCTCTATCAATCAACCTGCATTTGCATAATGTTAAGATGTGTAGTGTAGCGGTCACGTGTCTGTCTCGGACATGTCCTACGCAGGAGACGTCGCGCTATCTTCCCACTGACGTGGACGAGCAGTTAATCATCATCAAAGTGGTTAACGATTGCTTTGCACCTTTTTTTTCTTTTTTTTTCGGATGGACCTAATACTGATTGGCGGCGCTAGTCCAGCCTCTACAGTTCGACTGACTATGAAGACTTTTTGTCTTCTGGTTATAGGTAGTCTTTGCACTTTTCATAGAGGATCATGTAGAGACAGGGATTTTTTATAGATCTAAGTTGTAGTACGTAGAACTGTTTAGTTTCGTAATTGTTACTGACCCCATTGGAAACCATCTCTTATTTCAGGAACTTTTAATCTCCATCTCTAATTTAAGACATATTAATTTTTTTTTTAATACGGAATAGGGGAGTAAACGAGCAATCGGAGCATTTTTACGACTACCGATGCACATGAACAGCCACATACTGACTATGCCGATGCGTTGCCCTCTATAGTCACCCCCAAAGGGCCACCGGCTACTCACAAACCGCACGAAACACGACACTGAAGATGTCACTTCCCCGGTCGTGCCGGCCCAATTCCGTTGCATAGGAGGATCTAGCACTATGCCTGGTACTACCTCCTTCTATGCAGCATGGCACTACCTCTTCCTACAATGTCACATATATACAGTAGTCGAAGTATTAGAAATGTGTGGTTTTTTTTTTATTCTGATTTTTTTATTTTATAATTGTGTTGCTAGCGATTGCAAATAAAGTTCATTAGTCATGATAATAAAAAAGTCACATATGTCATGATAATAAAAAAAGCTGGGCCCGGGGCACAAGTGGTGGCCGCTGTAGGTGTAGTAGTGGTAGGAGAGTGTGGTGCTTGGCCAACTAAAAAAAAAATACTAATAAAAAAGCAGACCCAACATAGGTACGACGTACCATTGAGTACAAAGTGGGTATTCAAATCTGGAAAATGCTGTTCTCTATAACATTTTATTTTTGTTTAGTTCATAAAACAACCAGCATGATTATATGCTGGTTGGTCTATGAATTAAGAAGCAAATAACCAGCACATATTCATGCTGGGTGTTGGTTTAGTAGTAATGAAAAAGTAGTATAGATGGAACCTACTTAGTTTTTCGGCATTTTTATGATGTGTGACTGTTGTATGTCCAGCTTTTAAGTTCTATTAGAAGCGTGAACGGGTAATGATGATTATGATGATGATGACGATGATGCTGATGATACCGATTATGATGATGATGATGCTGATGATACTGATAATGATGATGATGATGCTGATGATACCGATAATGATGATGATGATGCTGATGATACCGATAATGATGATGATGATGATGATGCTGATGATACCGATAATGATGATGATGATGCTGATGATACCGATAATGATGATGATGATGCTGATGATACCGATAATGATGATGATGATGCCGATGATACCGATAATGATGATGATGATGCTGATGATACCGATAATGATGATGATGATGCTGATGATACTGATAATGATGATGATGATGCAATATTTATATCAAACTATATACACATCTAAATTACTACTTAAATATAGTAATGAGAAAATGTATGTATACCGCAAATAACAGCTAAAATATTCTTATAACATGAACCTGGTGGCAGGAGATTGTAAAATTATTCAATAATGAATAATCAATATTCAAAATTCAAAGTAATTTTAGTGAACGTTCACCAGATATAAATATTTTATCAAATATAAAGATTCAAGGTCGAATACATTTTACCAACAGGTTAAGTTGTAAAAACAAAAAAAAAAACAAGCGTCGTCGCTTGGATACACGTAGAATTGTTGAAAGTTAAGATGTTTTCGCAGACTCATAATATTTTAATTAGCATATTAATCGGTAAAATAGAGGTTGCGTGGATGACGATCGCACGTCCAGATTCAGACGCAACAACGAGGTCACACAACATTTTAATACAATTTATTAAGTGTTCAATTTCAGCCTTTGATCCATCGAATTACTAGGTTACGCAACAATTTTTGTACGTCGCACATCGGTGTCAAATGTCGAAGATGGAACTACTTTTTTTTTTCGGACCTGAACTTAGCTGTGGAAGCGAAGAGAAGCTCAATACAATTTCATCGGATTGCTGCGAGTGAGGTTGGCGAGACTAGGTTCGAGGTCGAATCGTGGAATTCCTTTGTTAGGGGATGGCAGTGTCATGCACCATGCATGGCCCTACCTCGTCCTGTGCAGCATGGAACTACCAGTTCCTAATAAATGTTAAAATGGCCTCGGCGCTTGCGTTCACGTCTGACTCATAGAGAGGATCTTGCCCGGGGTGGCCATCCCCCTTCACCTTCTGACAAGTGAGGATGGAAGTAGGAACGTTACAACATATTCATGTTACAGATCAGAGAATTTCACGTTTCCAACTGCAAAACACACAACATCAAAAACGATCTTTTTATATCCCATTGTCCGGATGAACTCTTTTATAAATGTGATTTCATAGATATGGAACAACCTACCTGCAGTAAATACCTATCCGTGGTAGACGCCTAGTGCTGAGAACTAGGGTAAACGTGTAACGTAAGCGTAGCACCCATTAACTTTATGACTTAAGGTATAAGGCTGTCATAATGTTTATGGGTTCTACGGGTGCCATTAGTACACACACAGATATAATTATCAAGCTCATATAGGAGGTCAGTACCAGTTTCCTTTACATTCGACGACCGGCTAAGTTAAAAATATGAAACACATTTCCGTTGTCCAGTAACCTACATGTTACACAAGTCTTTACGGTACTTACCACAGGGACTAGACTAACGTGGTGGCGGCTCTGCAGAGCCCGAAGCGCACAACCGCGCCGGGTACCAGCGCACGCGCAGGCACGGTAAGCACTCTTCCCCCCACAATACCAAACCAAGCACCATCACCATCACCACCCCCCAATCCCACAAACCCCCCGCGCAGAGCGAAGGATTATACACCCATCATCGTGCAGAACCTCCCGGACTGGCACCGACACTTCCATGCGCTAAAGTCCCAGCTGGGGCACGCGCCGAACGCTAGGCCGTTCGGAAGGGGAATTAGGTTCCTCGCTCAGACGCCGGAAGAGTACAGGGCGGTCCAGAAGCTGCTGACGGACCTTTCAAAGGTAGACGCGGCGGTGCAGCGGCACTGCTACTCCCCACCGCCGGACCTCCCCACCAAGGTTTTAGAGGTATTAGAGGCCTGCCTGTGGGGACGAGCACGGACAGCATCGCCGCGGAGCTCACGGCCCTGAGCTTTTCTGTGTGCTTCGTGCGCCTCATCCCGGCGAGAGGGGGCAGAGCCGGCTGCCTGTATTATGCCCAACTCGAGCGCATGGACGGCGGGGAGCTCCGACGCCTCTACGAGGTCAAGGAGCTGCTCTGCATGCCGGAGGTAGTGGTAGAGGGGTGGAAGGGGCGGGAAGGGCCGTCACAGTCCCATCGCTGTCGGCACCAGCGAACCCCCCCACAGCCAGACCTCGCGCTCGGAGGAGCGCGAGGTCTGGCTGTGGGGGGCGGGGGGGAGCCCCCGCCCCCCAAGAAGAGGAAGCGGAACAGGCCTCTAAAGAGGCAGCCGAAACGCTCGCAGGAGCATGCTAACCCTTCAGAGGCACCGCCGACTCTCCCTCCCCCGAGGGCGGAGATCGCGACCCACCAGGCCGTCAAGGGAGCAGGCACACCGCAGCCAGCCATCCTAAGGCGCATAATCTACGCGGCATACAGGCCTCCCACACTCGACCTCACCGATGTCCATCGCGTACTGGAGGGCGGGGGCCAGGTGTTGGCTGCTGGTGACTTGAACTCCAAGCACACCGATCAGGGATCGTCCACCAGCAACCGCACCGGCGCCAGACTGCAGGCAGATTCGGAGCGACGGGGATACACGGTGCAGGGACCCTCTGCCCGACCCACGCCCCAACGGATCATCGGCGAAATCCGGACGTGTTGGACATCGTCATTCACAACAACCTCCAATTCACACTGGACATGGAGGTGCTGTATGACCTGGCACAGCATCTGCTGGTCCTAATCAAACTACACTCGACGGCGGTTGAAAGGGAGCCGGAACGGACCAGACAGAGGGTGGACTGGCAGGTCTTCAGAGACCGTATGGCTTACTTCACTATCGACGCGCAGCTCGAGACCGCGGGGGAGGTGGAAGCTGCGGCCTGTAGTCTCACGGACGAAATCCGGGAGGCACAGGCCGCGGCGACCATCACCACGCTGGTCGAGGCGCGCCGTCGGAGTGACCTCTCTCCCGACCTCCTGTCTGATCTCAAGAAAAAAAGGCAGTTGAGGAGGCTCTCGGCCCGGACCCGCTGCCCGCTGATCAAGGCCGATCTCAATCGACTCGCTGAGGACGACTCTGCAAGGGCGAGGGACTGGCGGGGGGCCGACTGGGAGCGAACTATCGCTCGAGCCGGCGCCAACGACACATGCCTCTACGCCCTAAACAGACGACTCAGCGGGCCGAAGACCACGATCAGCCCACTCACCGACTCAAACGGCCAACGTCATTACAACGCCCAGACTCGAGCAGACATGCACGCCAACCACCTTCAAACACAATTCACACCGCACCCAGCAGCGCCAGTCGCCGCCGAGCACCACGGGCACGTAGAGGGCCGCGTCCGAGAGCTCCTTTCAAGCTCACCTCCGCCGCTGGGCGGGGGGGATTTTATCTCCCCAGCCGAGCTGCGGAAGGTTGCCCTTCGCCTCTCGAGGCGCAAAGCACCAGGCTCCGACAACATCCCCCCCCCACAGCACTGGTGATGATGCCGTGGCGCACAGCCGTGGCTCTCACCAGAATAGCTAACGGCGTTCCCCGCACGTCCCACTTTCCGGATATCTGGAAGGAAGGGAGAATCGTCGTCCTCCCGAAGCCGGGCAAGCCTCGGCACCTGCCCGGAAGCTACTGGCCGATCACGCTGCTGTCGCACGTGGCCAAGTTGTTCGAGCGGCTACTGCTCCGGAGACTGAAGCTGTACGTTCTAATATGTGAGGAGCAGTTCGGTTTCCGGAGCGGCCACTCGACCACACTGCAATTGGCGCGGGTGCTCCATCACTTGGCCACTGAGATGAACAAGGAACAAGAAACACTCGGTCGGAGTCTTTCTCGACATGGAGAAGGCCTTCGACCGGGTGTGGCACCCGGGCCTCCTGGTCAAGCTGATGGACGCTGGCGTCCCGCCGGCTCTCGTGCGAGAACCCTCCGGGTAGCGGTGGAGGGGCGACATTCCTCCCTGCGGGCCATACGTGCTGGAGTGCCGCAGGGCAGTTGCCTATACCCTTGCCTCTACCTGGCCTGTACCAACGACATCCCGACGCTCAACAACCCAATTGGAGAGGGCGAAACGGATGTCTTGCTCGCGAAGTTCGCCAACGACAGCGCTTACATATTCTCGTCCCGAAAGCTGGAGCTAGCAGCCGGGCGAATGCAGCGACTGCTGGATCGACTGCCGGAGTGGCTCGACAAATGGAGGATGTCCGTCAACGTAGAGAAAACGGCATCCCTATTCGTCAGCACGAGACGCAGCATGCCGGGGCGGTTAAAGCTGGGCGGCCAGGAGTTGTCTTGGAGGTCCCCGGTCGTGTACCTCGGGTGCAGGATTGATCGCACGCTGCGGATGGGCTCGCAGGTTGATCTAGCGATCCATCAGGCGAGGGCAGCCCGCGCCTTACAGCGACCAGTGCTCGCATCCGAGCTTTCACTACGCACGAAACTGGGGATATACAAGACATACGTGGGTGAAGATATACAAGACGTACGCGTGAGCTCGTATCCCGTGATCCACCAAGCGGGGAGGGGTCCTCGGCCCCGGCGATCGAGACGAAGATCACTTACTCACACGCGTAACCCACGTCACACTCGGACATCACCACATTTCACCACTCACCACACCTGTAGGCCAGTAGGCCGCGGTCGCATCCCAATTCAGGCCGTATGGCCTCCGCACGTCGGTGCGTAACAACCCACTAGCACCAGTGGGTTGCCCTCATCACCGAGGGGACAGTTGCCCCTCGCGCACAGACCCGGGTCATGGGGTTGGCCTCGACCCAAAATCCTCGAAGGCCTCCCCAGGCCAGTGAAGATGACCCACGGACGAGATTAAGCAATATACGTGTACACATATAATGCCAAATGCAAATGCATGGTACCCTACTGGACAATTTCTCCCCCCGTTTTTTCCACTTTTCTATCTCCAAAGTTTCATCACGCCAACCAGGCAGATATGTAGTGATTTCATCTTGCCATTCTTGTCCTTTATTATTATTTACTTTCGCGCAGGTGAATAATCTGCAAGGTATTAAATGTATTTTCTATTGCAAAATTGATAACAATTAGCAAGTAGTGTATAAATAATATACTTATATTCATCAATACTGTAAAGAAAAATGTTAGATTTCAATTTTTTCTCTAACTACGTTCTTTTACCTTAATATATTTTCTACGTACGTATGTACCCATAATCCTACAAAGCCTCATATACTTTCCATAATTACTTTCGTTCGCTGATCAATATTCCATTTTGTTAGGATAACATAAGTAATATCTGTTATGAAAATGATGACTATTAAAAAAATAAAGATATTATAATTTTCATTATATAAATTTATAAAATACATTTTTACCGTATCGTTTGTCTAGTAGGTTAGTGGTTGTCTAGTAGTTTTCTTATCATGATGTCTAGTTTAATTTGCTAATTTTTATAACGATTTTATTTGCGTCAGTCAAAAATTATTAAAAACTCGATACATTTCGCCGAGTCTTATCACTGGTAATGCAATTCAGTTTTATAATCATAAAAATAACCTGAATAAAAATTTAATTCTAATGTTCGATTAATTTAACAATTTATGTGCATAGAGAAAAAAACTTATTTATCAAAACGAGATACAACAAATAATTTCATATATATTCAGAAGATAATATATACAGCTACTGTACCACAACTTGGCTATTTCATAACAGTTAAGGAGAAGACAGAGCAGACAGACTGTCTGCACAAACACGTGAAAGTGTAAATACATTTGCAAGACTTGTTCTTGTTTGTTATAAGCATTATAAGAAGAACTTACTATTGCTTTGTGTTATATCATTATATTCTCATAATGATTTATTGTATTCATATTATATTCGATAATTTCTCAGATAACGATCGTAGAAAACTCTATAAATGTTTATAGAGTTTGCTAAAATTTTCTACCTATAACAGAAAATGTTTGTAATGTTTGTACTTGAGTGTGGATACCACTCGAAAAGTGGGTTTTTTTATTATTCAATTAGTTGTGCATTAGTATGATTGGCACAACTAGTAACATTATATTTGGTCTAAAACGTTGGCGCTCCTTGAAGTCGGGCTAGAAAGCTAATAATCTGATTTGGAGAAGAAGACCATTCCTAACAGCGTGACGTAGTTGCTTATCTATGCTTATTATAAAATTAAATCCCCAGAAGCTGTTTCACTGTATTTGATCGATTTTCTCAAAATCCACACGCGGATTTCGGATCTCCGCGCGGTTTTCATTTGTGGATAGAACGATTCTCGGTCAAGGTTTAAGCGTACAATTTGATTACCTTCTTCTTAGTTAAGTATACGTATAATTATTTTTTAATAATCCCTCTACATATCTTACACACATGTACTAATGAACCATTGTATAGTTAACACTTTACACGTTAATACAAGTTTCAATTGAAAAAAGTAAACATGACAGAGTTATATAAAACATGAATGCTAATGTATGCCGTCTTAACTGGCTGGGCTGTCAGTTACTAATTCTAAGAAAAAATATTCAGCGCCTTGCCATATCGTAAGTAAATAGGCACTGAGTCATTATTTATGTTATTTTAACAAATTTAACCAATTATATTTTTGGATGTGATATCTTTATTGCTTCGTAAAAGAACTCGATGTACTGAAGTTTTTATAATAAAAGAAAGTAGACATTTGAAGATTGTTCTGTTATTGCATATGGGGAAAACGAACTGTACTGGTGTTATGTTAGATACTGCCATCATCCGGACTCATGAAGAGCTGGCTCTTCACGTGGATGTTATGTGAGTACTAGGGATATCCGCGATTGTTCCAACCCAATCCGACTGCGATGAAGCTCTATCGGATCATATTTTTTCAAATGACATCTCGCTCACATGATACTGCATGTCGCCCGGTTAATAGCGGAGGAGGAAAGGAGTTCAAATCATCAGCGTAGTAATTATGCGGACGTATATGGTGGTCGGTAGTCATAAAAAGGCTCTGATTGCTCGTTTTTTTGGCCCACAATAAAAAAAAAAATACAATTCCAAAGTAGATCATTACTTTATAGTAAAGAATGCGTCATTCTCCTCTTCATAATGCGAAACAATTGCTACTTTCATTAGTATGTCATAATGTGAGTACTAAAGTATGACTGCTTTGTCTAGAGGTAAATGTGTTCAATCGCAGATAGTGAGGAATGCCATCCTATCCGACTAGGAGAATGAGTGAAATTAACAGCGCACTTGCGTCTACGTACACACTGGTATAATATGTGCGGCGCAGAAGGCTAGCTTCTATAGAGAGATGTATCCGTAATCCAGCCAGACCTTACCATTGGTCTGACCCATCTGTAGTTCTTGCAGTATCTGAAGACATTTCGGTGACAGTGAAGGAGTAGCGACTTGCTAGTAGCGTTTTTGTTGTATAACCATATTACTTATGCCATTTAGATAATTCAACTTTTGTAATATGTGCCTATTGGCCTGCGTATCGGTTCCTAATGTACAATAAAGATTTGAATTTGTATTAATAGAGTAAATAAATACCCAGATAAGATAAGAAGATATAATATTGACAAAGCGGTCGCCTGTGGCTATATTTATATCGTCATATCGTCGGCACCATAATGCGCAATATCTGCCCACTGTCTATTGAGAACCTGCTGGCAAGTCTCTTTATCTCCTACAGCCTTTCCAGGGCGTGGGTTACAGTTATGTTCATCAATTTAGAGCAGGGTTTCCCAACCGTTATTTGGATGAGCCTTCCGGACTATAAAAGTTTTCATGATTATTTTTCAAACCTTGAGGATCATGGGATGTTATAAAACTGATTATTATTTCTTTCAAAATTGTAATTGCTTCATAGACATATCCTTCTTAGGATGCGTTTTGCACTGTTTGAGAATTCCTGATTAATAATGCTTCGTATCATTTCGAGTGAAAGAGAATCGAGTTTACTCGATTGTTCCACTTTCACATTTATATTATGTATACTCATAATTTTGGTGTCAAATTACGCACAGACAACGTTTAATTATAGTGGTGTATAGATTACCCAAGCAATCAGAAGTACAGACCGACTCACAGTTACTGTGGACATCGTTAAAATGTTATTTCTCAACCATCTTTTAGATGTGTGCCTCAAGATTTCACGAGTCATTGAAGACACAATTTGTTAATGTTGCCAAAGAGAATGGATAAATTACTTTTTAAGTTTTGTGAATATGTTTCTGTAGCCAGACAAGACTGTAGGCTAAGACAAGTGGTATCTTCGTTATTAATTATTATTGTTTGTTTATAGTCATCACAATTATATAAGCAAGATTTTTATATAAGCAAGAATCTTGCTTCTGGACGCGATATTAATACATTAATAACTAATCGTTTGATGTTTTGATTTGTGTTTTTGTCTAGTAAAAGCATAGATGCATGAATATTTCTTCCATATATATTGTGGAAATGTTAAACTTATTTCTCAATACTGTAACGGTGTTTGGTCGGAACAATATCGTATTTATGTTTAAAATAATTAAGTTTTGCATAAAAAGGAAACATATTTCCGCTAGTTCCCTAATAAGTAGGAAGAGAGAGCCGATGAATTTTGTAAAAGATAATATACGCCCATTGGCATCGTCTGGACCTTTAAAAATAACTAAATAAAGTTATAGATTTGTGAGTGTGCGGCAGATATATAGAAATAAAAGTCAATCTTATTTTTTGTAATACGAATTATAACCAATAGACGAGAAAATACGACATTCGCCGGGCGGCGGGAAGCAACTCGATGAGGAGAGCCGAAAATTGGACTCAGTGGCGCGCCTTGGCGCTGGCCTCTCCCAAGGACGTGGAATAACGTCAGCTGAAGAAAGAGAGAGAGAGAGAGAGAGAGAGAGAGAGAGAGCGAGAGCGAGAGAGATATTACGAGCTCCCCCGGTCCTTTTTCATTTTAATGACAATAGTAATCTCTAACGCGGAAGCCGCTCCATGTACTCGTCGTTAATGGTTTTAACAAATTAGTTTAGGTATATTAGTTTGTCTTAAATTACAAAACGTTCGAATGCTTTTTAAAGTCATTTTCGTACTGTAAACAAAGTTTTCATTACAGTTGCCTATAAAGTCTGCTGACTAGATATATACGGTCTTCATAAATGCTTTGACCCAGTGGGGTCGGCGAACTTTCAATCTAATTAAGCGTGCAGGTTATCGCGCATTGTTTCCCTTCAGCGCATAGCTAGACATTCCCCAACATGTAAGCTATGCGGCGTTCGAAAGCAATTAATGTGTAAGGCTGTGTTCCAGAACTTACTGTCAGTAAGCCTCAGTTTTGTTCTTTTCGTGTCAGCAGTTCAGCATCGACCGATCATCAGATTTTATCTGACTAATACTGTGCCACAGCAACATTATTGCCCGCAAATAGATAATCCAATTTCCTGCACATGCTCGGGCACAGCGGGCACTGAAGTAAATATACTTGTCCGCTGGTCGGTATGGATTAGACATCCGTAAAAGTTCTGCAGTAAAGCAGTCTTACTGGCAGTGATTTCTGGAAATCAGCCTTATTTTTATAACAAATACATGACTTAGACCTAGAGCGTGATGCAAGACTGAAGTTCTTTTGTTCACTTGTTAGCTAAGTTAAAACTAGTCTTGCAGAAGCTGTGTGCTCGGTACTTGATACTTCGCACCAGATCATCGGCTGCGACTTTATAAGGCACAACTCCGACCGCACATGAAGTACTGCACTGAACTTTGGGCAGGTGTCTCGCAATATCAGTTGCACTCATTTGATCATACGCAGAGCGGCTCGAATAATTGATAACCAATTCCTTTCCAGCCAGCTTGATACTCTTGCCTTGTTGCTACATGATAGGTCGCTATTCATCTTCTACAACATATTTCACGAGGAGTGTTCCGAAGAATTATTTGTAATAATATCTACAGCCGAATTTCATCATCGGTCTTCGAAGTTTCGGTAAATTCAAAAGTTTCGGTGAAACGATCACCATCTCGATGTTTAGAAGTCTGCTACCGCTCGCAACAAGCGGAGTTTTCTGCCACGCACTACTTTTTTAAGGAACCACCTTTGCCCTTGCTATTTTCAGATTAATACTCGTAGGTATAAGTGACAGGCTTCAAGAAAATAGTTTATTAGTCCTTGTAAGTCCGGCAACGCATGCGTAAGCGAGATCATTAAGAACTACTATTCGCCCTCTGTGCTAAATAAAAAAAGTATATAGTTTTTACAATATATATTATATATCACCATGAGCTGAGCCTTAATTTTTAAATATACCTAATATGTTCTCCGATATCCGTTGTTCACCTTCAAACCGCATGACTTGATTCGGACAATAGAGGTGTTTAATCATCTAGGAGGGCATGCAAATTGCGTCTTATCTAAATCTTTAGTCACTATTAAGTAACATGCACAAACAGAGAATTAAGATTTATATTGATGTCGACTATATTGACATTAATTGTTGTATTATAAATGTTTTGCGGAAAATGTTGTATTTTATATAAGTGCTAGCGACCCGCCTAGGCTTTGTTGAGTAAATTATATGTTAAAACTGTCCTCGAGAATTGGTCTATCCGTGGATAAAAGCCGTATGAAAATCCGTTGAGTAGATTTTGTGAAAATCGATCATATACAGACTTACAGAGGACTTTATTTTATATTATCATGCCACGTCTTATGTCGATTTTTTTTATCTAGAGAGGATAATTCCACAATTGTCGAAGTGATATCATGGTTTAAGCCATTTTAAAGTAATACGTATTAACGGGCACAAATGTTAAAATAAATATTTGTGGAAGTTACAAAAACAGCTTTTATTTGTGTCTTATGTTTTTCCAAGAAAACGAGCCACTTTACATTTATTCAAACAGTAATATGTTATAACAATATATATTATAAAATAACGTCTGTAGAAACTATCTGTCTGTATGTGTCTGATTTTCACAAAATCTACAATGCGGTTCTCACCACAAGAAAGAGTATGTCTAATGTGTTATTTGTAAAGTTAAAAAGTGTAAAAGCAAAATCGGGGCGATCCCTAGTTAGTTATTAAATTATTTCGATAATTACAACATATCGACTAAAAAAACTATAGGTTAGCTTAAGTTAGTATTTGCATTAAAATAAAATTAAAATCAATAAAAAAAATAACGATGCGCTCAAAACTTTTTACGGAGGTACGGAACCTTTCGTCGATTATTTTTCAATGTTACGAATAACATAGAAAAAATGTTAATATCTTAAGGCAAACATGCTATTTAACGATGAATGCATTGGTAATGTGGGGTACAGCAGGTGCGGTGTGGCACTAGTTAGACTAGAGCTATAGATTATATCTGCGAAATTACCAGCTATTTCTTGACATAATTTATTTGGCTTGTTCTTGAAAATATTACATTGCCACTTATATTTTTAATGTAAACCTATTTAAATTTTATTCAATAGAAAATTTTATACATTTTCGTATTTAAATGGTGGCCGTTTATATGTTTTAAATTAATGTGCAAGTAGGATATGCTTTGTCTAATTGACAGCCAATAAATGCACCTCATATCAGAAACCACGTCTGCTCCGTAGTCTTAAGCACAGATTACTAAAGAAACTTAAACGTGTAATGTAGGCGTACACCTGAAAAACATTCTGTTTTCGTAATTTCGTAGTTGGTGATAAATACTAAACGGTTTTCCAAAAGGCAGACAATGATATTATTGTTGCATAAGGGGAAAACGAGAGAAAGTAATCTCGAACACCCACCCATATCTCCAACACCAGCGGTTACGGGTTGCAGATGCGTCGCCAGCCTTTGAGCAGCAGATCTTTACATGCTAGAACTTTAGCTTTATTTGTGCCAAACATTTAACACTAATACTTGTAGTAATAAACACTCTTATTGATTTTAAAGATACGATACGAAAAACGAAAATATTAAGAAATATCTACTTGATATTTCCTAACATTTTTGACGTTATCGTATTTTTATGAACTTTCACAAAATTGTAAAAAAAAAAATACAATTAACAACTAACTTACTGAATTTACACAGATTTTACAATTATTAGAACAAAACAAAGTGTATCGCTATTAATTATACGACTTAAGAGAGATAAACGTACAGAGAGAATAGGAGGCTGGAGCACGCGTATGTTCCGCTCTAACAGACAGAACAACGTGGTTCTCATAACAGCTTAAGATTATCGGGATTCTCATGACATCTTTTTGAATTTCAAATTTATTCCTAGCACGTATATCTGTTAGTTTATATGTGTTCAAAAAAAGCCTCTCATTCGCTAAAGCTAAATTTGGCTCTTAAATGGAATATATCAATTTTGTTTACAGGTTAATAGCCGATCGTGGATATAATTTGGTGTTATCTTGGGGTCAGACAGCTTGCCATCTCTGATGATATTCTGCCGCGATAAGGATCCTAGTAGTATATTAATGTATATGTTAGGTAAATAACTGGTTGTGTTCAATATTAAATCGCTATTTCATTTAATTCTCTGCAAATATGTAGTATGACCTAACCCGGTGGATACGCAGGTATAAATAAGTATATTGAAATACTAGTAAACGAGTGATCGGAGTCGCTTAACGATCACGAATAATAATAATCATCTCATCCTAGCCGATTTTCGGCCACGACGGTCATCTCTATAAAGCCTCTACTAAATATCTATACAAGCCACTTGTGCAGGACATATTATATAGCACACAAGTGCGTGCGCAGGCACAAGTGCACGTCCCATTCCTTCGGTCTCCTATTACGATGGGATGGGAAAGTTGACGGCTTAACGTGCTCTCTGAGGCACGGGGGTGTAATACCGCCAACTTCTTGATTTTACCGTTTATTATAAAATATTTAAAAATTTGTTTATATAAAAAAAAAAAAAACTCAATAACATTTTGGTCCGACGACTGTATTCGTTTTCTTTTTTAATTTCAACAGCCTCACGGATCATCCTTGGAAGGAATCGGTGTTCCACAGCGAGGATTCGCGCTTTATCAAGTCTCATATAAAGGCAGGGGCCAACTTCAGTATGCTCACAGACCGCAGATTTTGTAACACGTCGATGTTTCATATCGGCTATATGTACTCTAACGCGAGTATTTATAGATCTTTTAGTTCGGGAGGCTATTGAAATTTAAAAAAAAAAAACAAATTTCAATAGAGAAGATGGCTGGGCTGGCCTCTGCTGGGACCCTGTGGTGAACACAATCAAATCAAAAACAAAACAAAACACCTCAAGACAGCAAGACACAATAAGTACTGTTTGTGCTAATCGGAACAACTAAATAATTATAATTATTCTGGTAGTTTTAATACAGCACGACATCAGTACACCTGCCATCTTAGTCTGCCCGTAGCCATGGTTGCAGAAACGTCGGGCTAGTTAAATAATTAAATAAACCGCGATAAAATCCGTAAAAGTAATCTTATTGTAACATGTTACGAACTCTTAGGATGTACATCTCACTTAGAAAGGGGTCCGTAGTTCAGGAGACCTGCCTTAGTCTAACCATAACTCTCAATTACAACTCTGTACGAAATACTATAGCGTCGCCGTTGCGCCAGTAGCACGTACCGGGTGCTAGGAGATATTTGGTACTTCCCCGATTGCGTAGGGGAAGTACTATATACATCGAATCTTGTGTGATTATTTAGAGTCAGAAATACAAAAATTAACATACAGAAGTATAGGTATTATTACAAAGATAGCGCAACGGGTTATGTTATTAATAGTAGGACTAAACTTTGAACCTAGTGTTTAAAGGCAGGTGCACTTCCGAGTGCACATAAATTATACAAGTGAAAGCTGTACTAGTGAAAAAAAATGTAATCAATTGTGAGTCTATTTTATACCACATCCTTTATCCTACATCGCCTCCGTGGAAATGTTTTATAAAAATATTTAAGCTAATTGACATTCCACTTGTATATAATATATAATTTATTGCTTTTATCTAAGAATGTCTTATCGCCGCTTTTGTAGAAATTCAAAGTTTTTAGATTGTCGTGGTCGTGACGTTTGAAATATATAAAAAACGTGGCATTTCCATTTTAATCTTTAATTGGTCAGGTTTATTTCCATACATTAGACCAAGAAAACTAGATTTTCCTGTTCATTATACAAAAGTATTTTTCTCTTCCGGACACGGAAGAAAGTTAAAAATGAAATGGTGCATTATAGCACTAATGCAAAATGCTTCGAGAGCAATTATGTATCTGACTTGTTCCTATTCATATGTATTGGCTGCTCCGTAAATATTATAATCGATAAATGTACAGTAAACTAGTGAAAGACAAAACTTATATACCTATGAATAAGATATACAGCATCAACCGACAGTATAATAAGTAAACGTATAACTGTCGTCAGGTCAAGCTACACTTCGTCTTTGCAAAATTTCAAAGATTTTTTAAACACCTCTAGTATAGAAATGATATAAGAGGCGTAATCACATAAATGCAAAGCAAATATTCGAAATGTGAGATTGCGTAAAGTAATATTTTTTCCTCGTTACATTTTTTATAAGCGTGTGTCATCTACGCGTGCGGAATGTTGGGTAAGCCATCAGTGTTGTGACGGAGATGTTATCAACACTATTAGCGTAAAACTGATCTGCGTTCGTTACATAAGTGAGAGTAAGTATTTTGTAATCGCAAGTTGGAGCCGATGTCACGGCGATTGGGAGCCAGTCGATGACCCCATGACACGGTGCTCTATGTGCCCGTACGTATGGCGAATAAACCGTGAACGACACTTTAATTCCTTAGCGATACCTTATTGGGCGCGTCGCGGTATAAGCCGATAATAAAACTTTACTGCTTGTATAGATGAAATCATTACACTAGGATTCTTCCGGCGGGTTTTGTTTGTGTGGGGTTTACGCGACCTTAACAATTGTTTATAAGAAATCGTAATAATTTCTTATTGTTAGCGGAAAATATATTTTGTGTCTGTATAATTTTGCCTGTTCAAATAAGTAAGTAAAGTTGTAGTAAGTGTTTAAGAGAATTTTTTTTTAAGCATTACAACAAAGTATAATTTCATTAAAATCTGGCCAGAACCCATGAAAAATAGCGGCACGACCTGGGAGGTGTCGCTGCAGAGTAACAGTAATGGTCGCCGTAGTATAGTTGAATCGAAGTCCGTTAGCCCATTGGAGGGGACGAAGCGAGGCGGGCAATACATCTGCATATTTTTAGTAAGAGGTAGTGCCATGCTGCATTGCAGCGGAATTGAGCCGGCACGACCGGGGAGGTACCTCACGCTCACTTGATACCGCCGTAAAGTAATATCAACGGTGTCGCGTTTCGTGCGGTTTGTGTAGTCGTCAAAAGTCTCCGACTGCTCGTATTCCCCCTTGTACTATGAGACAAAAATTGAATGTTGTCGGCACTTACGTAACATACAATAATTGTATGTATTTGCTCTCTTAGGTATGATTATAGACCGTAACAGTACTTACCGTAAGTAGAATTGGAATCTAAATATCGACCCGCTGTTGCTATTGTATTTGTTCGATAAACAATCATTACTTAGTTCCAAGTATTTTTTCTATGACTATGTAGTGTTTATATGTTATTTGGCGAGCTTCTGTTAGCGGCACTGTGTACAAATTGCGCCGCTAAGTAAATAACACGACACGCCTTTGCATTCCACTTATTTTTCTGTTCCTTTGTCAACATCGTCATCTTCTTCTTCCTTGCCATCCCGTTTCTATGTCATTTGATGTCGGGGTCCGCTACCTAATCTAGGCTAATTTGACGAGGGCGCCAGTTTTTTTGTCAATAATTTCAACATCATCATCATCAGCACATTCTGACCGCGCAGTGGTAAAGTAAGCGGGTATGCCGAGCGCTTGACTCCAGAGGTCCTAGGTCCTGGATCTATGTGTGATATGTATTGCTATGATAAAAAAAATATACTTATAAAAAACATTAAATATATTTCCGTTGTCTAGTTCATGTATTTATTTATTTATTATATTTAAGGACACCGGCACCACAAACGTTTATACATTAAATGTTATATAAGATACCTGACGGAGGTACCGTTATAGGTGACTCAACATTATTAGTAACATTCCGACCTTTTTTTTTATCGCAGGAGGAATGCACTTATGTACCATCCCACTCGCCCAGGACCAGAAGGTGGACCAGAGGATTGTGTTGGTCTCAGCATCGTAGTACCACTACCGACTAAACACCACTGCATGAGGCTTCGGCTGCTGTGGTGAGGTATCCCGGATCTACCAGCTACAGCACGCCCCTGCGACTGGCCGGTCCTCAACTAAGTACCGGTCTTCATCCGAAAGGGGTTACACCTGCTATTAGGGCGACCCCAACGATTGTTCAAGCCTTGTCGTGGTGGTGGGGCTCAGTACTCTGCGTTGAACACAGACACCTTGGGAGAAGCCAATTGATCCTAGAAGGCGGGTGCTCTTTGTACCTTGTCTTATAAGAAGGGGGGACTAAAGAGGAGGAGAAGGATCCGCTCTTGGTACACCTCTTATAAGAAGATGGGACAAAAGAGCAAAACGAGGCGTCACTTTTGCGCACGAGGCAAGGGGCAAGGATGGTGACCTCAACCCATTGCACTGTCCCAAAGTTGGTGGGGCTGTCCTGTAGTGCGAACTAATCCTATCTGTGGAGGTGGAGTCGGTCCCTTAAAGGGCTTACTAGCTTTAACTGGCCCTGGGTGTGGTCCAGTGGTGTGTGGGGCTGGCGGCATATTATAGCGTCGAATAACGACGAAATCACCGCGAGTGCCCTCAGGGGCCCCGGAACAACAAATTATCAGGGTACCTCGACGGCTAGCCAGTCACTTAAGGGACCGACGCCTCCTACAAAGCAGCAGCCCCTCTTCTCATAACAGGGGTGTAAAATGCATCCCCCTGGGTTCATTTGGCTTCGCCTAGTTTCACCCCAGGCTACTGAACCCTACCGCCACGACAAGGCTTGAACCATGGTGGGGAAGTCCTTACGGTATCTTCTCAGTACAGTAGTAATACCTAGCTGTTGTAACACTACATCTATTTCCTTAATTATATAATTCTTATAAATCAGTAATAATTTATGATTTTTAATGAATTATTATGATAATTGATTGATTGAAAACTTGAGTATCTGATTTGAGCTATAAGCAATTACGGACGGGCGTTCGCCTGTATACTGTAAGTGATCACAATATGTGTCGACACCCGGCCCCTTACGGGGTCTTTGCCCATGACAATACCGCGCCATGTGTCGTACAAATCTTCCGTGATCTAGTAATACTAAGTAGTACTAATAGTGAGATAGTAAGATAAGTGCCAATACCAACCTTGTATTGGTACTATCGAATAATAATAAGTATTATTAATACTATACAAGTACCAATAGTTTTAATGGCTGCCTTGAAATCCTCTGTATATTGTCCTCTGGCTAAACGTAACAGTTGAGTAACTATTAACTGTACTGTACTTACTGATTATTGAGTAGTATTACTTAGTAAGTTCCCTATAAAGCGTCTGTAGCAAAATCTTGAGAGATATACAACAACGGCAATTATATGAACCGTTGTGCTCTGCGGTTTCGCTCATATTAAAATTTATCAATCTTTTTTCTGGGATTTTACTCGTATAATGCCAGATTGTAATTTTTAACAGTGACGAGTTTTAATCAAATCCTTATTTACTCTATAATATGGCCGGAATAGTTTCCATGAGATAGATAATACATAGAAACCGCGGCGC
This sequence comes from Eumaeus atala, assembly GCA_017140195.1. Taxonomy (NCBI): domain Eukaryota; kingdom Metazoa; phylum Arthropoda; class Insecta; order Lepidoptera; family Lycaenidae; genus Eumaeus; species Eumaeus atala. Next base: position 801,973 of record JAFELO010000362.1, on the reverse strand, counting down.
ACGACTAGTGTTATATATTATCAAGTCCCTATTTTTATTACTATAGACAAAGATATCGGACGTGAGACACAAGAATTTCAGACATTACAAGATAAAGAGAAAACGTCGTGAATTATTTGACCGCCTTAGCTGCTATGAGTCATCTCAATAAATAAGGAAAGTTCGCCATAAAAATATCCGCGTAACTATTGTGTTCATTCAATCGCGAGACAAAAAATCCTCTAGTACTATTTCTTGGTAGGTATATATTATGTAGTATCTAAGTATATGATTGTTCTTTCATTTACTACTTACTTATTTTAGGGGATTATATATGCAAATGTATACGTCGCAGACGGATTGTCTAAATCGCTGTATTTCATTACGGCGGGCCAACGATTAGCCATATTAAACACGGCTGAATGAAATTCTGCCAGAAATTGTTCGGCGTTATTAATAGAGCCAGCCGTGTTGAGATTAAGTGGAGCCTTTTGACAGGTTTTTGTATCCGATTTTAAAACTCGCGGCGTTGCTCCATGTTACACACAACGCCGTCGAGTACAGAGAAATAAATTATGCTCGAGTAGGTATAGATTTTAAGCCTTCATGGTTAGTTTTATTTGCACTCAACAATTTCATACTTGTATCGATCGCTATAGTTAGTATAAGAAAGATGTTAAATGAGGCTATATGTCTGGCGTTTTTTGGAGAACGTCTCACAACGGCAATCCGACTAATCGTTAAAGCACAAGAAAACGGCTCTGTTTTTGAAAATGGCTAGCCATATTGTTGAACGGCGCTTTATATAATACGACTATAACACATATACCATTCCCGAATACTGAATATATAAAGGCCTACCCCATATATTGAAAGAAAAAACTTGTCTGATTTAGCTTGCATCCAGTGATTCCCGGTAGGCCAGCCCTCATTCAAGTCGTCCATCCAACTGCACACACTGCGGGCATGTGTTGCGATCACCACTCTAGAATCTGCCCCGGCGACCATCGGTACTGTATGTCGTGTGTCCTGCCCACTGCCAACTTGCTGATCTGAGTGGTGAGGTCAACGATGTTTGCTAGTAAACGTATTTCCTAATTTCTTATTCGATATCACGTAGCGAAACACCAAGCTTGAGTCTTATCATCAGCGCTATATTTATAAACAACATCTCTGTGCCCTAAGTCTGTAACGTATACTACATATAGAGAGTAGACTTTTGCTTTTAAGCACCGAGGAATTTGTACAAGAAGACATCGCGCAGATTCCGAAATGCTGCTCAGTCGAAGCGGGTTCGCCTGTAACTGAAGGTATAACACAAAAAAAAAAAAACAAAAAGCTACTTCTTAAAATATAATATGCGCAAAATTATCTAAAACAGACATTATAAGTATGGCAAAGATTAGATATAGCAAAAACAATTCACTTTGAAAATATACTTTATGTTTTCAAACTGAATTATTATTGCTATTTACATTTGAATAGTATTTAAACTTTTTATTGATGGGTTTAAATTCATCATCACTGTAAATTAGCCTTGATAATCCGCTGACGGTGATGATTGTAAACTTAAATAAATCAGAATGAAATAGAATAAAATTAATGATATACTTATTTCATGACGTCAATAGGCAATAAGACTTCAACACCTCACAAGTTGACGCGATATATTATATTTATCCAATTACAATAAAGTAAGGTCTAAGTTGAATTATACATGAGTATAAGACGGACCTATGAATCAGTGATGAGTACAACCAGACGGACATGTGTCGTGTGTAAATACTCGTCAGTGAGCACAACAAGAACAGTGTAAATAGGCCAACCTTCACGGCTACTAACATGTAATGATAAATATTTGTGGATGCGGCTTATAAAATAACTTAATTAAAACATTAACTGTAGAAATTAGATATGTTTGTGCTATGTTAAGTCCACTGTAGACTTGTTTGATAGAACAAATTGATATTCTTCAAATTTTGTAAGAGATAGCGCCATGCTTTAGTACAGCCGGGGAGGTTAACTTCCACTCCCATGATGCCGCCGGAAACTGACATATAGTTGTCAGGTTTTGTGCAGTTTTCCGAGTAGCCAGTGGCCCATTAGAGGGGTAAAGGAAAAGAGGACAACACATTGCATGTCAATAATTATAACAATGTCTATGGGCGGAAATATAGTTTAGGGGGGCCAACGTGCAATCGAATGAGCGTCCATAGACATCCGCGCTGTTGTTGTAATGCATCTGCTTTGCCCTCCCTCCCTTATCTTATCCAGTGGGTCCACCAGCTGCGTACAAACCACACGAAATAACCAATAATGCGCAGCCTTCTCCATCAAAATTATTATCATAATGGTATTTTTACTAAACCATCAGTGTATTTTAGTAAAAAATTCCGTAGTCCTTAGTTTACGCAGTTGCGTCTTTTTATGCAGCATTATGCAGTCTTAGTTCTGTAAGGAAAATAAAAGCGTATTGAGGAAGTAAAAATCGAATGTGTGAAGAGTGAAGACCTGTTTACGCAATATTTCGTTTATTAACAAGTGAAATCTCTAATGACATAATACCGTCCATACATAGATAGTCTAGCCTTAGGAGGTCTATCTGCATCCTTTAGGGTTCCTTGGTGTATTTTGTATTGTATTCTACTTTTGTAATTATAATTTTTTTAAATTATAATTAATGAAATTATGGTATAAGGTTATGTAAGCAAAAAAAGAGGTCTGTATTCTACATCACATATATATATATATATATTATATGCACTTTTGAATATAGATATAATGCTACAGGAAAACTAAAGATCCACGCCGACTTCGCCTATAAGCAACAGGGATACATTACACATTAAAACTTTCGTCGGGAATAGCCTGTGTTTATTCAGGGGCGAACCGAATGACAGTTTGTTCAGTAGGTTTTGAAAAAAATCGATTACTTGATACCTGCGTAAAGTGACATCTTCAGTATTGCGTTTCGTGCGGTTTGCGAGTATGCGGTGCCCCATTGGAGGGGAGAAGGAAAACAGGGCAACGCGTGGACAATTGTGCAATTGTGTAGAGGGACGGTCGATGGTCGTTTTTTCCTATATATTAAAACAAGCCAGCTTTTGGGGACTTTATCTTATATATGAAAAGGTAGATAGATTATGACGAAGTAGACAATCAGCTAAAATTTGATTGCAGGGTAGATAGTGAGATTAATAATTGTATTCCTATTGGTATTGATAATATTCATTGACGGTAACAGATACAGACACAAAAGACGGAAGATATTTGATGTGTTGTTTGTGTAGTGTGTATATCACATAACCTACACATCAAATTTCTTCTGAAATGATTCCTCAGTTGACCCACACTGATAAATCTGTATCAAACAATGAAAATATATTCAATACTTATTACAAATTAATTTATAATAAAAATGTTAAATTTATTACTTCAATTTATAACAAATATAAATATACTCTTATAATGATTTGTATACAATTAGATAAATATTTAGCCTTTACCAAAATTTTGAGACAATCCAGAAGAATACATTTCTTACTACAGTATTTTCTTCCCCTATTCCCACACTGTATCTACTATTTCGCTAACCTACGCCAAAGTTAGAAATTCTGTCCCTGTTTTTTCTCCCGCAGAATATGTCTTGGCTTTACGCCAATTTTGAACTTCAGCGTAGTTAATCTCTTAAGTTTACGCGAATCTTAGACTACTACTTTTTTAGATTTTATACCGGTTTATTAAATTATTTTTTAAGCCGCCAAAGAAGATTAGTCAGTTCTTACAATCATTCAAATGCCATATACCTCTGCAAGATGCAGGAGTGTACAAGCTTGATTGTAACTGTGGACTCTCCTATATAGGGCAAACTAAAAGATCTATAAAAACTCGCTTTAAAGAATATATAGCCGATACGAAACACCGACGTGTTACAAAATCTGCTGTCTGGGACTATGCTGAAGTTGGCCCCTGCCATTACATTAGATTTGATAAACCGCAAATCCTTACTAGGGAACACAGATTCCTTCCAAGGATGATCCGTAATGCTAATGAAATTAAAAAAACCATCCAAATTTCAATAGAGAAGATGGCTGGGTTGGGATCCAGTGGTGAACATAATCAAATCCAAAAGTAAACAAAACACCTCAGGACAAGGCAAGATATAATATGTACTGTTTGCGTTAATCGGAACAACTAAAATTATAATTCTTCGGGTTCTTTTAAAAACTTGGTACATCAGGACATCTGTCATCTCAGTCCACCCGTGACCATGGTTGCTGTAAAGCTTCTGGAACGTCGGGCTACATAAATAATTTAATAAACCGCGATAAAATTCGTAAAAATAGTTTTATTCAGCGTAGTTAGGAGAAAAAGAGTCCACAATTTGAGTGGAAACCCTACGATATCGAGGTGAAATGTGACTCACCATAAATTTTTGAACTACTCACTAGCTGAGTATATAATAAAGTATCTTTTAAATGTCTCTATGACGCAGTTTATTTATGACAATGTTATTTTAATAATGTCCCTATACTCCATCATATCGCATCATGATGCTTATTATGGCTATTAATTAATACACGAGCAAGGGCAAACATATTTCTCATGTGAGTGTGACGTTCCATCAACATGACAACTGTAATTTATGTAGTTGTGAATCGTAAAGACAGAGTTCAATGTGAAGTGTACAAATATAATGAGAAATATCGTATATGCGTAACACGGGATTGTAAGATATACACACGAGGTTTCGTTCAATGTTATAATATTGCTCGTGACAATTTATAATGTACCAGTAACATTAGCTAATCCGTGCGACTTCGCCCGCGTGAGCTTTGCGACAAACCTAATACTATATACAACATGAATTAAAAGAGATTGTATATGATATCGTATAATGAAATATGTAAATTATAAAACCACAGTATAATGTAAATATTTCATAATTATATAGTAAACTTCATTGAATTTAGAATTGAATAAAAAAACTGTTTCGTGTGACTGTTTTCAGAAAATAGGTTCACCGCATGAAATCGCCACGAAATAGCGCGTTCAAAGATGCTGTACAGGCGAGTAACGGCTGCCCGGGGTAAGTTAGCGTATAGTAAGAATTAAAAAAAAAACACATTTGGTCAAATTGTAGGTAACTATTTTTTCAGATTCTGAATCAGAATCGAATGCCGGATACGCTCTGTGATTTTGCACAGTGTCTTACAAAACACCCTTTTATAATAAAATATATATTATATAGCCTATGGTACTTTCTGAAAATGTAGATTTCTATTGGTGAAATTGATCATTTGTTCAAAATCAGTACAGTAATTTTGGAAACTATTCGGCACAAACTTACGAGACCCTCTTTATTGGTATAGACTAGTAGCGCGCCCCGTTTTCTCCCACATAATTTTCGATACTTGTAATGTTTTATAAATATATAATTTCATAATCCATTTTTTAAATATATCATAGGGTAAGAAACGGAGAATCGGACTCCGATGATTACCGACACCTGTAAACATCCATATACGAGGGTGGATTGAAAGTATTCGGTCTAACCAAGAGAATAAACACATAGTAAATCATTTATACAGTTGATGGAGTGTATTGTCACTTCTTGATGGAAATTCATATTATAACTTAAATAAAAAATATATTGTTCATAATATTTCCACTAATTTCTTGATTTAAAATACATATATTACTATACCTGCACATAATACATTTACAGTTATATTTTAAATCAATGAATTTGTGGAAATATTATAAGCAATATATTTTTTATTTAAGTTATAAATCAGTTATATTTACATGATACATACATAATCACCATCAAGTTCGATGCAATTTTGCCATCTCCCATTTAAAGCATTTAGACCGTCGATTTTTTTTTAAAGTCCAAATATGAGTCTACTGCTAATTTGACCTCGTCGTTTGTCGAAAATCTTCGACCTTCTAGGTACACTTTTAGGTTAGGGAACAGAAAGAAGTATGACGGTGACAGGTCAGGTGAATAAGACGGATACGGTAATAGTTCAAAGCCACAATTGTGGATTTCAGCCATTGATTGCACAAACGTGTGAGCCTGTGCCTTGACGAAACAGGACTTTTCTTCTGAGCATTCCTGCCCGCCTTTCTTTTATTTCCTCTCGTAAATGACATACTAAGATACAGTAGTAATTAGAGTTTATAGTCTGACCCCTTTCAAGATATCAATAAATCATAATCACACCCATTAGAGTCCCAGAATTCTGAAGCCAATTCTCTTCCTCTCCCACGAGCCACTCACTACACACAAATCGCACAAACGCCACACCGAAATTTTCAATTTACGGCGGTATCATGTAAGCGACAGCTTTCTCCTCGGTCGTCCCGGTCCATTCAAGCTAAAGTACAGCATGTGATTATATTGCTAACAAGCGATTAGTTTTATGAAGTTTCTTATATCTATTCTTACTTAAGAAGGACTTCCTTAAATATGAAGTTTTTGTTTCATACGGATGAAGTGATGCGAAAATAAAAATGGAATAATATACTTGATCAATCGAAATATATGCTATTACTATATGTACACTTTCGTTATTTCAAGATCATTAGTGACAAGTCAATTACGTGAGACATAGCACAGTGCACAAATACATATAAGTGCACTTTTTATTCTCTTATTTCCCTATTTCAGAGGGACGATATTCGTGAACGAACGGAGAGAAATCAAGCGCAGTACTGACTTACGCACTTTCTAAGGAACAGGGATCTAACAACGCCAAATTTGTACTTCGGTAAGTTATTCGAAATGAAAAAACACTTTTTGGCCCAACCCTGAATACAAACCCCATGACCCTCAGGCATATGGTTTGTGTCCAGGGTTGGGCCGAAAATGTGATGTACAGTCGTGTGGCTTGCTTCACGTTATGCGGCTTGAGCATGCTTGTCTGTTGAATAACAATTTAAATAGGCACCTAAAGTCACCTCCAGTACACCAGTAGTAATATACAAATCGATCATCCCTATTTTTATGTATATTTATGTGTTCCGTTCAGTTTTTAAGGCTTTGGAAATTGCAAACTGTACTTTTCTTTGTGATTCAGAGCTCGTATTATAGCTATCAACCAGCATGTGCTTGATATCTGTAACCCTCTAAATCACTAGTCCCGGTTAGTTCACAATCGCAGCGCACTTTGAGGCACCTTCCGAGTTCCTTCGGATTCCGATTTCCGAGTCCCCTTCATGGATTGAAATGCTAGTTGGTACGCGAACGTGCCCCATTCGCACTTGGCCGTTTTTTTACTCTCAAGTTCGTTGTAAGCAACATGTCAATATACATTTACATTGTCGTACATAAATAACGCGTGCTGAGCTAGAAAAAGCATAGAATGTATCACCTGTTTTCCACGTCGTTTATCATAATGCAATCGACAACAATGTAAGGAAATTGTTAATGTTTTTTTTTAATTGCAATTTATATTCTGATAAACTTGTATTCACCAGACAATGACAATTTCTAGATGTGAATTATTTAAAACATATGCAATTGTGATAGCTTTTAGAAACCAAATTAACTTAAAAAAACCATTACTCTTATTGACTAACAGCGAGGCAACATTAGCACGCCTTTATTGGTTGACAAAAATGAGATAAAAAGCCCACGTGTCTACTCCAAAATTTGCACAATTCTTCAGGCGATTTTATTTTGGTCACTATATGTAAGGTTTCTAGCGCAATGATGTTTTTGATTTCATAAGTTTATGTGAAAGTTACTTGTAACCACTTGTTTTCTTTCATTCGGATATTCGTCAGAACGGAATATTTTATTAAAACGAGACTTTGATCGTCGTACTTTTTTATTGTACTGCAATTGTTAATTAACAACAGCTTCCCGTCTGTGGGTTATCTTCACTGGCCTGGAGAGGTCTGCGAGGATTACAGGTGTCGAGGCGAACCTCATGACTCGGGTCTGTTCGCGAGGGGCAACTGTCCCCTAGGTGATGGGGGCAACCCACTGGTGTCAGTGGATTGTTGCGCACCGAGGTGCGGAGGCCGTACGGCCTGAATAGGGATGCGACCACGGTCTACTGGCCTACAGGTGTGGTGAGTGGTGAAATGTGGTGATGTCCGAGTGTGACGTGGGTTATGCGTGTGAGTAAGTGATCCTCGTCTCGATCGCCGGGGCCGAGGACCCCTCCCCGCTTGGTGGATCACGGGATACGAGCTCACACGGGTACGGCCGCCCGTCGGGTGGTCGCACGTGTAGCGGGGCCAAGTCCCTCAGGTGGGCGTGCGGTCCATTGTCTGCGGCACTGAACATGCCTCGAGACAATCGGGCCACAAACTCACCGACAGACTCGACTCGCAGGTCTCGCGCGATCACGTCATTCCGGACATAGCGGCCGGCCCCCGTGATGAGCCGCAGGGTTATGCTCTGCTGAGCTTGCAGGCGCTTCTTCTGGCTCGGGGAGGTGAGCGCGTACCATGCCGGGGCAGCGTAAGTGAGCCGCGATCGGATGTACGTCTTGTATATCCCCAGTTTCGTGCTTAGTGAAAGCTCGGATGCGAGCACTGGTCACAGTAAGGCGCGGGCTGCCCTCGCCTGGTTGATCGCTCGATCAACCTGCGAGCCCATCCGCAGCGTGCGACCGATGCTGTACCACGAGATACACGACCGGGGACCTCCAAGACAACTCCTGGCCGCCCAGCTTTAAACGCCCCGGCATGCTGCGCCTCGTGCTGACGAATAGGTATGCCGTTTTATTCACGTTGACTGACATTCGCCCGGCTGCTAGCTCCGGCTTTCGGGACGAGGATATGTAAGCGCTGTCGTCGGCGAACAGCGCGAGCGACACCACTAGTCGCACGAGAGCCGGCGGGACGCTGGCTTCCATCAGCTTGACCAGGAGGCCCGGGTGCCACACACGGTCGAAGGCCTTCTCCGTGTAGAGAAAGACTCCGACCGAGTGTTCCCTTGTTCATCTCCGTGGCCAAGTGATGGAGCACCCGCGCCAATTGCAGTGTGGTCGAGTGGCCGCTCCGGAAACCGAACTGCTCCCCCCATATTAGGACCTACAGCTTCAGGATCCGGAGCAGTAGCCGCTCGAACAACTTGGCTACGTGCGACAACAGCGTGATCGGCCGGTAGCTTCCGGGCAGGTGCCGAGGCTTGCCCGGCTTCGGGAGGACGACGATTCTCGCTTCCTTTTAGATATCTGGAAAGTGGAACGTGCGGAGAACGCCGTTGGCTATCTTAGTGAGAGCCGCGGCTGTGCGTCACGGCATCATCACCAGTGCTGTGGGGGGATGTTGTCGGGGCCTGGTGCTTTGCGCCTCGAGAGGCGAAGGACATCCTTCCGCAGCTCGGCTGGGGAGATAAAATACCCCCCGCCCACCCCGCTGCTTGGTGCGGCGTGAATTGTGTTTGTAGGTGGTTGGCGTGCATGTCTGCTCGTGTCGTTGGCGCCGGCTCGAGCGATAGTTCGCTCCCAGTCGGCACCCCGCCAGTCCCTCGCCCTTGCAGAGACGTCCTCAGCGAGTCGATTGAGATCCATCGCTCGAGGCGGTGCCAACGACGCATGTCGTGGGCACCGGCTCGAGCGATTGTTCGTTTGAGATTGGCCTTGATCAGCGGGCATCGGGTCCGGGCCCAGAGCCTCCTCAACTGCCTTTTTTTCCTGAGATCAGACAGGAGGTCGGGAGAGAGGTCGCGCCTCGACCAGCGTGGTGATGGTCGCCGCGGCCTGTGCCTCCCGGATTTCGTCCGTGAGACTACAGGCCGCAGCTTTCACCTCCTCCATACGGTCTCTGAAGACCTGCCAGTCGACCCTCTGTCTGGTCCGTTCCCACTCCCTTTCAACTGCCATCGAGTATAATGTGATTAGGACCGACAAATGCTGCGTGTCCAGGTCATACAGCACCTCCATGTCCAGTGTGAGGCGGTTGTTGTGAATGACGATGTCCAACACGTCCGTCGGAACGTGGGTCGGGCAGGGGGGTCCCTGCACCGTGTATCCCCGTCGCTCCGAATCCGCCTGTAGTCTGGCGCCGGTGCGGTGGATAGTGGACGATCCCTAAGCGGTGGCTTGGAGTTCAAGACAGCAGCAACCAACACCTGGCCCCCGCCATCCAGTATGCGATGGACATCGGTGAGGTCGAAGTGGAGTGTGGGAGGCCTGTATGGCGCGTAGATCCTCAACTCCTCTCCCGACACTTGCACAACTACTCCGGTTGTATTCATGTCGGAGAAGGGGTCGAGGTCCAAGTCGACACGGACGATGTCCCGGCGAACGAGCGCTGCCGTAACTCTGTACGCCCTGCCGCTCGGCGACACCTCGTCCCTGCGATACACAGCATAGTTAGCCATCTTGAGGTCATGTCCAGACCCCAGCCATGTCTCTCCCAACAGTATGATGTGAATGTCGTACCTTGGTGGTGGGTACTGGGGTGGTGGTACTCGGGGGAGGGAGGGTCGGCGGTGCCACTGGAGGGTCAGCATATTCCTGCGAGCGTTTCGGCTGACTCTTTCGAGGCCTGTTCCGCTTTCTCTTCTTGGGGGCGGGGGGAGGAGCGTGAGGTCTGGCTGTAGGGGGGTTCGTCGGTGCCAACAGCGTCGGGCCTGGTCGACATTCGACCCCTCCGCCAACGACTCCGCAGGTGGGGACTAGGGGTCTGGCTTCCCAGCCTTCTCTTTCGGGGCCTGGTCCTGCTTGACCCCGGGTTTAGTCGGGATCAGCGGACTGAGCTTGAGGCCCCTGAGCCTTGCCTCCCTGATGTAGGTCCTCCACCTACGGTCGTTGGCGGTGTGCGGCCCGGCACAGTTTGCACACGTCGGTGTGGTGCCCTTGGGCAGGGGACAGTCGCCGACCGCGTCATTCTGCCCACATCTCACGCAACGGATTTGCCGGTGGCAGTTCGTGGAGGAGTGACCGAAGTGCTGGCAGCGATGACACTGTGACGGCCCTTCGCGCCCCTTTCACCCCTCCACCACTACCCCCGGCATGCAGAGCAGCTCCTTGACCTCGTAGAGGCGTCAGAGCTCCCCGCCGTCCATGCGCTTGAGTTGGGCATGGTACAGGCAGCCGGCTCGGCCCCCCCTCGCTGGGATGTGGCGCACGAAGCGCACAGGGAAGCCCAGGGCCATGAGCTCCGCGGCGATTCTGTCCGTGCTCGTCCTCACAGGCAGGCCTCTAATACCCACCTTGGTGGGGAGGTCCGCCGGTGGGGAGTAGCAGTGCCACTACACCGCCGCATCTACCTTTAAAAGGTCTGTCAGCAGCTTCTGGACCACCCTCTGGCGTCTCAGCGAGGAACCTAATTCCCCTTCCGAACGGTCTCGCGTTCGGCGCGTGCCCCAACTAAACCTTTAGGGCTTGGAAGTGGCTATGCCAGTTCTAAAGGTTCTGGACGATGATGGGTATTCCTTCGCTCTTCGTGGCGGGTTTGTGGAGTTGGGGACTGATGATGATGATGATGACTGTGTTTGTTCTTTAGGGGGTGGGCGAGTGCTAACCGTACCTGCGTGTGTACCCGACGCGGCTGCGTGCTTCGGGCTCTGCAGAGCCGCCGCGAAGCTTTTGTAGCGGGTCACGTCCGTCGACGTCGTCGAGGACGCGCCCTCCGATTCGGTGTCGCACAGCGAAGCAGCCGCAGCAGAGGAAGAGCCCTGTGGCGTCGACGAGCAGGTGCTGGGAACATTACTTGGTGGGTGTGGAGGAGACGGTGATGGCGACGGCGATGAACTGGCCAATGCTACCATCTAGCCGGGCCTTTCTTCCGGTGAGGACGCCGCGCGCTTTTGGGGGCGTAACCTCTCCATTTCCTCTTGAAATTCCTCCATCTCCTGAGGCGTTTGGAAAAGTGAGCATCTTACGATTACTCGGTCATGTTTGTCACTCTTGCGTGGCATGATGTTGAGCCGGTCCTCCGTCGGACTCGCTGTCCACTCCCCGGACCTTTCTTCACAAAAGGTCGGGGAGTAGGTCGCGCGGACCTGTTGAGGTCTGCTTGAGTCTTGTTTGTTTACACACTATGTACACAAAAAGAGCTTTGGCTTTCCCGAGTTCTGACACGGCACGGAATAGCAATTATTCCAGACCGCGTTCCGAACAAGGACGAGAGGGCTGGGTCGCAAGCGGGATGGCACTATCACTCCATCACTTTTTGGCAAGAGAGATACAGCAGTTGTTTCTGAGTGCGTAGAAGTGGAATCAACAACAGCTTCTGGTCAAAGGCGATTTAAGTGTTCCTGAGTCGGGCCGGAATGTGAAGACGGGCAGGACCTAAGGCGAAGGAGTCTGGCCTTATCGCCGAGGCCAGCCTGTCGCTGGAGGGATCCTGTTGCCTGCAGATCCGGGACCCTCCAATTATAACGCCTGACGGGATCCGCATAGGTTCAGTGTTACACCGATATACGATTTAGAGGCTACCCAGGCCCCTTGATATCATCTGTAAATCGATTCTCCTGCATCAACAAAATATAAAAGGATTGTCAAAGCTGATATGGCTGTATTCTTAAAAATAATATAAATTAGGTATAGTATTTTAATCATTTAACTTATACACATTTATTCACTAGGAAACACGATAGCGGTAAATCTGCTTGTTACGTGTAATAGCCGCTACTTGCGTAGTTGAATTATTGAAACGGTCAACATTTTTAAAGGATCATTGCTTAATCAACGATTTTCCGGTATCCGAAAGGAAGCTGAACGTTCATAAATTTATCATTTTCTTAACGCTTAAGGAATAAATATACATACTGGTAGATAGTTTTGGCTACATCCAATATACCGTATATTTAATTGATAAATAACATATTTTTTTATAAACTCAAGAAGGACAAGTTATATAACTCCCGAGGGATAGAATTGAACTGGAGCAAAAAATATTTAAGTTAGTACGAGTGAAAAAGTTAAATACAAACAATGTGTAGTCGATTGTAAGGTGGCACGGAATCGTGACAGTCTGAGCAGCAAACGGTAAAATAATATTCGTACATATGTGCTCATGTGCACAAGCCCATTTACAAGACAGGATATTTGTCTGCTGTCATGCGATCTATCTTTGTTCAGTTACTGCCACGTATAAAACGAAAATTTCCCAGCCATTTGTCAGTTTGTAACTATTCGTTGTTTACGATCCATGTTTACAAAGTGGTAGGAGTTTTGTTTAAATACAGCGACATAGATTTTTAATTTTTTTTACGATTTTCATTATTAATTACACTTAAACATTTTTAAGTGGTCCATTATTTATATTTTTACCATTTTTATAATGGGCAGTTCAGTCTCTTCTTATACGAAGTGGACAAATTTTGGGCGTAGGAAATAATTCATAGCTTTCTTTATGGCAAATTTATCCTCGCGGAAAGAGTCCAAGACATTTCCCGAGTATCCAGAATCGAGCAATCGAGAACTGGGTGTATGAGGGTAATGGAGCGTATGATCCAGTGAAAGGTCCGAGTTACGAATTTAAACCAGGACATAAGGACAGGACGCGAAATACCTATAATTATTATATCAAATGTTTCTTCCTGTTGACTGGACTAGAACAATGATAATCTCCCTAATTTTTGTGAAGTATCGAGATTTAACTTTGTATTCGCTAAATAATGTGACGATGTTAATGATAAAACACAGGTGGAGTTCGATATTGATAGAGGAATGGAATGTGTGAAAAGTCTGTAGGTATGCACGAAACTGGAACACACGAAACACATAAAACTCACTTTTATATTCGTAGTTTTATAGCAAATATCATTTGCATAAATAAAATTTACACTCTCAATCTCATTTGAGATATCATAAAAATATTGATAATACATAAATTTACTAACTTGATTTTTACAAAGAGTGCCATAAATTTATTCTCGCGAGTTTAAAACACTTACGACACTACAACTGACCAAGGTCGACTGTTGTTTATGGTTTTTTTTCTTTTAATTTTGCAGGTTTCATGTGACAAAAGATATCTCGCGCGGCACACCTTTGTCTGGTTTAGCCAATTTTGATGTCATAATGCTTAATGGATACCGATTATATTAAGTAATGGCTCATACACATATATTCTTATATTAAATATTGTAAAGCTGAAGAGTGAAGTGAAGGAGGAGTGTTTATTTGTTTGAACGCAACAAACTCAGGAAGTATTCGTATTATTTGAAATTTTTATCATTAAGTAGTCCACTTATTGAGGAAGGCTATAGTCTTCATACCAGTAACCCTTAAATGCAGATATAGTGCATCCATGGCAGAATCTTATGGTCAGAAGAGTCTTATGGTAATATTTCACATTTTCCTATGGTACAGAAAATATACTGTCTATCAGTCAGCATGGATTTCAGTGTGAAAATTTCGTTTGATTTCGGGCTCGAAGCCTGCTTGGCGGGCGGTTCGTCATTGACGGAATCAGATCTTAAGTGGTCTTAACATTTGTCCGTATTTCTATTCTCCATTTGTGTTGATTTCACTTCGAAACTGTTTACGCATCTCTCCACTAGTACGCAATTTGTTGCAGTTCTTTCGCTCAATACCCTGATATTTTGGTTGAGCAAAAGAACAAATTTGGCTAGTCCGAAATACTTCTTTACCGTATTATGTTTCCCTTATCGCGATCAGTACCCGTACGCTGGATAGTTACGAATGCAAGCATTCTAAAATGTTACAAAACCTTTTTAGCTAATTTCGCTTTTTTCTATAAGTTAGGTATTCGTGTTTCCTCCATCTTTATCTAAATATTATCGCGTGAAATCCACGAGAATCGAATCATGTGTCGTAGATAAAAATGTAAATTTATATATTATATAGGTCTAAATATCTATTAATATAATTGTTACTAATAATTACATAGACGTATAGTTTTAAAATCACAAATAACTAACAATATGGCAAATAAATGCAATTTTAAATAGAATTTAGCAATGAAAAGCTATCGATTCTTATTTTTATTAATTTATTGGTCTGGTGACCATTCTAATATGATTTTAAAACAACAATTTTAATGGCTATATAAATTATGTAGATTTTATCGGAGGAATAAAATAAAATAAACAAATTGTAAGCAGATATAAACGTAAAAATAGAGGAAATATTTATATTTCATTACTTATAACTTTAATACAACCTAGATACAATCTGATTTAGGTAAATTTAATAAGAGTTATATAAGAAATAAATGAAAGCCATCTATATCTTACATCAGCTGTCTAGTGGAGTGCACCCAACAGGAGCAAGCGTAGTGTGAACACTCCTTACTTTTTTTAGAGTTCTGTAGCCAAACGGCAAGAAACAGAACCCTTATAATTTGGTCATGTCCGTCTGTCATCCGTTTTTGAGATTAACCCGACCTATAATCTCAAAATAAAGATATAAGGTAAAGTCGAACCATAGAAGAAGACAGGCAGCGTATTGCTATGAGATCTGGTTGTGAGCGGATGTTTATGGACGAGTGTCAATAAACATCCGCTCGCAACCAGAACAGCGAGCAATCCAATCCTCTTAGTGAGTACTAAGAGGATTGAATCGCTGGCTTGTCACATTATGCTATTATTAAAACTTCGATAAATTTTTATCACATATTTGCCTTTTTGGTAACCTATTTTAGAGGGGTCCTTTTATACCATAAGTGGGCAAGCGTGAAATTGGAGCCTTTCGATGACTACCGATGCCCATGGATTTTCGCACGATTGTTACGCAAAAGGCGTAGATGCGTTGCAGTTCTATCCCCCAATGGGCCACCGGCTACTCACAGACAACACGATACGCGACTCTGTCAGTTTACGCCGGTATCAAGAGAGCGAAAGGTACTTTCCCGGTCGTGCCGGCCCAATTCCGTCGTATAGGAAGATGTAGTGTCATACACTACATCTTCCTATACGACGACTATGCATCACACTGCCTCCCCCTATGCAGCATGTATGAGGTAAAAATAAGAACAATTGAGGGCCACAATTTTTTATTATGGTGTAGAGGTCGTTAGGTTAGAACTTTTAGAGCTTTGTTTTTGCTTGTTAAAGAAGCGTGTTAAGTTGTTGGCTTGGCTCCGGTTGTGATTGGACAAACTTGTGACTTAGTTGGCAATATAAATACAGCTAATTTAAAAGCAGAGAAAACATAATATGTTGAACTAATTAATTGAGAAAAAATATGGAGTAAAATACAAATAAATTTAGCGCTATGATTAAGCTAATAGCTCTAGTTTTGAGTAAGTTAAAGCTTGTTTTGCTTACATACATAGTCGATGATCTAAAAGATGGCGGCCGGGCCTGTCCGATCCAGCGCCGCTCAAGGAGGACTGGGCCATTCCGAAGCCGGAACCGATCCGCACATGGATATCAGCAGTATCGACGTTATACATGATAAAAGATAGACTCACGTAGATACAGGTAAATAAGTTAACATATATGAATTTGAGAGCAACAATTAAGAGCCGGTATTTTGTGTAATTGTGATGTTCTTATAGTTTTATTCAATTCCATACAATACGATGAAAGCTTATCTTTATTTAAGCTTAATAAAATATAGTAATAAATGACGATTTATATTATATTACGTGACATATGGCAAGGATATTAATTTATGATAAATCATTATTATTTATTTAAATGACAAATATTAGGAAATCACCTTGTTTAATAAACATTTTGCAAACTTTTGCCGCTACCTACAATATAAATCGCACTAAAGTTGTAGTAACTTATATTTTCTCTAACAAAAGACACTGCGTCTAGTCTTATTACTACTTGATTATTAGTTGCAGAAATTAATATTGAGTGTTAGAACGTGTATACCTGTTCCTTTTATTGTATTGCCTCCTAACGTACAAATATGGAATAAAGCTTTGGTGACTTATTTTTTTAAACGTTATACAATCGCCATTCGAAAACTGGCGTGGAGACGTATGTTATATTATCACTTCAATTTTTTTTAAATCCATCGCTATAGTTCGTGATGATTCTGCTAATGTCTGAGTGTTATACTATCGCACAATCTTACTGTAATTACAGATGACTTGTAAGATAAATTTAATTCATAGCCCTCAAAATTTTGTTCAATAAATTCTAGCATTTTGTGTTATATCGACGCTCGAACGCCGGCAGTCAATATATTTATGATGTATCATTAAATCAAGTTTGTCCGCTATTATTACGATACTTACAGTGTTAATTTGGATTAGTGCACTTTTAATGCGTTTTTGACTATTATTTCATATGCTAATTATGCGTTTAAAATTATGCATACGGATCTCCGAACTAAACATAAATTCCAAGTATGTTTTCCTCAAGAGTGATAGCTGAATCTGTATATTATCTTACAGTTAGTGATAGACTATAGCCTATTAAAAGATGATGTTATGTTATTAATAAGCATTTGTGCATTCGAATTAACGGTTCCGTCCATATCCGGAAACCGATGATGCTGTAAGTGTGTGTAGTGCGCTTCACAAGGACTGAAGTAACAGCACACAAACTTATGAAATGGAATTCTCCGTCTGTTACTTCAATATAACTTAGGCCTTTTCAGACGCAGAGCATTTTTATGTATCTAATATCACACATACATTTATGTATTTTCTGTCTGTCTGCATGACATTCTGTTTGTATGAGGTAAAATTCACTTTATGATAGTGGAGTTTACAGGCCAGTCAAGGCTATAACATTTTATTTTACTTCTAAAACTAACAATTCATTTATTCACGGGAGACGCTGGGTGGATCGCTAGCATTCTGTGGTTAATGAATATTGGTGTATTAAAACAAAAAGCTTACAAGGTGCTTTCTTAGCCTTTTAGTTAGTAGTTGTTTTAATCTCGAAAATATTTAACTAGCTCACCCAGAAGGTCGACTAATCGTAATCGATCATTTCAATAGTCTAGGTTCACCGACTTCTTTCTAAATTTGTATATAAATAGTTAATTAATATATAAAAACTATATCCTAAACTATTTTAATACTAGCAAATTTAGGAGATGTTTTTGTATAATTTAAAAATATATTCCAGACCCTCGTCCAGTAGTCATTTTTACAAGGGCACCAAATTGGATAATCAATTAATTATTTAGAATAATCTGCACAAAATAAGTCTGTTTACATCAGAGAAAATAATATCACCTGATAAGGCCTGATTACATTTTATAAAATACACGTCATCTCCATCATCAGTATTATTATTCGATCGGTGATTGAATTCGATCATATAGTGAGAGACCAAGGTCAAAAAGGTATTAGGTTTGGGTTCTGTACCCAACAACACAAAAATCGGAACCTATTACTAAGGCTCAGCTGTCCGTCTGTTCGTTTTATAGCTACTAAGGCATGCTTCGTGCGTGGGTCCGACTCACACTTGTCCGGTTTTCTAAATTTCATCTCCCGTTATGCGATTGTAACTTGGGACAGTTCCAGTATTCCTTCATATTTTAAGTTCGTAATCTATTTTCTACATTTTCATTACCACTCGCAACGTATCAGATACTGCAGGTAAAGTACTTTTCGTCACAACTTTGGTGGAGATTGTATTTTTTACTGTGAATGTTAAACAAAAGGTAGACTGATAAAATCATGACAAATAATAACATGCAGCTTACAATTACTTATACTTAGTCACAAATAAAAGATACGGCCACTCGGATATAAAAAAGCATTGAAATTGTTTACGCTCCGTGGCCGTAAAATTATTTAATCTCGTTAATTGCACCTGTTTCATAACGTACGATCGAGAAAAAATAACCTTTTCGTGTGCTTTCGTTGAATTGTTACGAATAAAGTGGTTTTTGTACTGATAATTTGGACACTTAAAATCCATATGACACAGAAGGAAAGTCACAGAAACTTGTCAGTAACAACACTATAAAGTCTTTTGTGACCCATTATCCTTATCAGAGAGGCAAAGTAGCTTTTATATGTTCATTTGATAATATTATCATTACAATAAAACTACTTTTACGGATTCTATCACGGTTTATTTAATTATTTAACTAGTCTGACACTTCAGAAGCTTTACAGCAACCATGGTCACGGGTGACGATAGAATCCGTAAAAGTAGTTTTATTGTAATTAGTAACATTCGCGTAAACTCAAGACATCAATCATATTATCATCTTAATTATTGTGTATAGTGGATCTAAAAGTTCGTGGCCTAACCTACATGGAGCTATGACATCTTTTTAAATCTACCGTCATTTGTTAGTATGTGTCATATTGATTTATTGTGCGCAGTTTCATTCCGATACTGCACAATATAAATTTTCTGTGATTATTTGTTTGAAGCAATCTGACGCAATTTTCAATAATGGAGAAAATTGAACACCGTGCAGTCATTAAGTATCTCAATGAAAAAGGCCAATCACCAAAAGACATCCATCAAGATATGGTGAGCACTATGGAGGAGTCTGATCCATCGTATTCCAGTGTCAAGAAGTGGTTAGCTGAGTTTAAGCGCGGTCGTGAGAGCATTAATGATGATCCTAGGAGTGGAAGGCCTGCATCCCCTACCACGAAAGAAAACATCGATAAAAGCTGAGATAACAAACATTAGTTATGGCTGGGTGCAAAACATAATAACGGAAGAGTTGGGGTTCCATAAGGTTTCTGCTCGCTGGGTCCCGAGGTTGCTTTCAGCTGAACAAAAACGAGTTCGATACACAATTTCGCGAGACTGTTTGGAACTTTTTGAGACTGATCCCGAGGACTTTTTGTCTAGATTTGTTACCATGGATGAAAGCTGGGTTCACCACCATACTCCTGAATCAAAGCGACAAACAGTGGAAAAGATCAGACTCTCCTACACCGAAAAACGCTAAGGTCGTTCTGTCGACTAACAAAGTCATGGCTTCAGTTTTTTGGGATGCGAAGGGCATTATTTTTGTAGATTATTTACCGAAAGAACAAACTATAAATTCTAGTTATTATTGTAACCTTTTACGAAGACTCCGGGCAGAAATAAAAGAAAAAAGGCCGGGAATGTTGCGTAAGAAAGTTTTGTTTTATCAAGACAATGCACGTGTTCACACTTTGGTTGAAACAATGTCTGTAATCCATGATTGTGGCTACGAATTGCTGCCCCACCCACCTTATTCGCCGCAATTAGCCCCCTCGGATTATCATTTATTTCCAAATTTAAAAAACCATTTGGGTGGCTCGAAATTTTCGACCAAAGATGAGGTGATAGTCGCAGTAAACGATTATTTCGCCGACCTTCCGGAATCTTTTTTTTCGAGGGGATAAACAAGTTGCAGGTCAGGTGGAAGAAGTGTGTTGAACTAGATGGAGACTATGTCGAAAAATAAAAATTAATTTAGATCTACTTTTCTTTCATTTTCTTGGTCGGGCCTAGAACTTCACATTACCCCTCACCCTCGTATTAGCATACTAAAAGAATGAGATAGAATCCAATGTCCAGCAGTAGACCGATAAGGACTGATAATGATGATGATGATTAGCATACAGTTTGTAAATTTATGAGATTAATTTTAAAGTAATAATTTTTCAATATAAAATTGATAAAGATGTGGAGTTCCTTTTCTAAATTGGTTAATTTTTTTAATGGTATGTTAGTGCGTCAAACAGGTTTCCTTTAGAATATATTATGTTGAAGGTTGAATATGTGGCCTATTTAATTTAAATAGGGATTAAACAGAGCACTTAAGTTTAGTAATGGCTTATTAATGTGCTAAATGTAATTTGGTTTTTGGAATTAGTGATGTAATTGCGATAACTAGTTACATAATATAGGCAACGTTTCCAGATAGATAGTTTGCGAAACAAAAAATTATCAATAATGTCTAACTATTAGTACTGTGTAACCAGATTTTCCGGGTATGTATAATTTGTATATTTTTCATCTGGTTAAACTGATGCGTCATCAGAATATAGCTTGGCAGTAATCATTAATTATTGTGAAGTACAAGTGTGTTGCGACACGAGTTTGAGGTATTTTTTGTATCTAATCGTGTATGAAAAAAGATTTGGGACTCATTGGGTTAGACATTAAATAATGATCTTGTTATCTTGTCGCTAGTAGAAATTATTGGTGTAAATTGGATGTTGAAATTGGACCTTACCCTTGTAGTCTTTATTTTTTCATGTGTGCCATGTGCTATTTATTGGCAATGGCAACGATGTTGTCCGTCTACCGTGTCGTATATAATTTAATAAATACCAAATATAATAAGACGTTAAATTCGCCACACAAAGCGTCCGTCGAAGCTTTTAATTGTGCAGCATCTAAGCCAAACAATGGGATATATTTCCTGTATCATTACGAGCATCGTTCACTTTCACTATTGCTCATCAAGTGACGATGTGACAGCATAATTATCCGTCGAACATAACCATCGCGTGCACTGCTTCGGACAAAAAGTACGGTCGTGACCCTCGCCGACCTGCCGGATGTATCGAAAGTGTCCATCAGCCAGCCCGCCCGCGGCGGACTTCGTAATGCAATTTTGAATTATGTGACAGTTAATATTTCTAATTCAACAAATTTCGTAACGCATTGTGATGTATTGAAAATGTGTTAGTTGCTACCCGTTGACGTAATGAATAGAAAAACAAGACGACTCTATCATAAAAGCAGATGAACATTTCGCATTTACGAGATAGCGACAGTTCCGATAAGTCTTAGCTGTACGGGAGCCATATAAATGTTTGTATGTGAGAAGGAAATCTCGTAGTTTGATACTTTAGAGTCACACTTAGATATAATTTATACGTCTTAATTTATCAAAGTACTTAAATCTACAGCGTAGATAATGCGCGAGTGCTATCAAATTTTGCATTGTTGGAAGAGTTCTTGAGATGGATAAAACTTAACATGAGTTGTGCTTGATCAGCCGGGACACGGGTCGAAACATTGAGAGTAATGATTTAATATATTATTTAGTAATTAATATAAATCAATTGTTTTCACGTCCCCAATTAAGTACACAACTTCCTCGCATTAACGACTAGAGCATTGAGCCAATATTCGGATATTCACTGGTCCAATGTACCAAAAAGAACTTTGTAATATCAGTATTGTTAAGATTTTTGCTCGTCATCATTGATTTAGAAATCTTGTGATGCAGATTTCCTCAAAATCGTAATGTACACGGAGTAAGCAACTTGAAATGTCATAGTCAAATGTGAGAATAAAAACAGAATCAGAAAGCCAAGGCTCATCCACCATTGGGCCTACAGCCCCAGTACCGTTTCGTCTAACGCGTGGAAACCCACTCGTGACTATGTCGGCAGGGTTGGTTAGATGATATGGTTATTTGAGACTTGAACCGACTAAAACTTGCTTTGATGGTCAGTGCCGAGAGGCCCACATAATAGGGAGGGATGATCCCTGAAGACCTCAGCTTATTTGGACAATATGTCTCCCAGACTAGACTACTACAAGGGCGCACGCGAAACAAGACACGCCACCCCACCCATAAGCCAGAAATTGTCAGTACTTTACCATCTAGTCTGTGCATATAAAAGCTCTGATTGTAAATAGTTTGACATCTGAACAGAGTGACTCATACATATGCCGCCATTAAACTATATTTCAAGTAAATAACCCCGGAATCTGCTTGCAAGATTTGTTTTCATTGGTTCTTCTCAGGTCTGGGTTTGGGCTAGACTGGCGATAGAGTATTCGTTTGGCAATGAATATGTGAGTTATAACTCATTCATACTTCTATATCTTTATTTCTACATTTATTATGTAAAATCCAGCACAGCATTATATGACGCTGCTTTTATGTCCATTCTGATTCCGGGAGGTCAGACAAGGCCAATCCAATAGCATCGAGGAGGGCAACGGGGGGATGCCATTTCGCCGAAACTGTCCACTAATGCTTTGGAGGACGTCTTTAAGAGTTTGATCTGGACAGGATGCGAAATGCGAATGCGACTGGAGAAATAATAACCGCGTGTACCTGTCACATCTTCGTTTCGCCGACGATATCGATGTGTTGACCAAATCGTTTGGCCCTAGAATGAACTTGGACAAGATAAATGTCATATTTAATTAACACATTCTCCCCAGGGCGGTCAACGTCGATTGCTGTTGTTCTCGGAGTCGCAGACGAATACGTTTACCTGGGGCAACTATTGCAATTAGGTGGACATAGCTTCGAGAAGGAAGCCGATAGAAGGATTCAGTTGGGTTCGGCAGCATTCGGGAAGCTTCGTCACATTCTCACGACGCCTATACCGCAGAGTTTAAAGACAAAAGTCTTCAACCAATGCGTTCTCCCCGTGATGACCTACTGGGCCGAAACATGACCATACTCATTATGGTATACTTATTTTAAATATGGTCTGCATTCTTGCGGTAGCTTAACGGGCTACTAAACGTGCTATGTTGGTTGTTTCTCTTTCCGACAGAATTCATAACGAAATCATAAGGCGGAGAACTAAATTATCCAATATCACGTGATGAATTAGCAATGGCAATGGCCTGATCACACTCAGAAGAAGAGATAACAGATTGGCCAGTAAGATTCTGGAGTGCCGTTTAGGCAAAGTAAGTGTTGGTCGACCGTTCACCAGGTGGGAAGGTGATTTCCGTGCAGTAACTGGTCCGGGATGGATGCGGGTAATAGGAGATCGGTCGTCTTGGCGTTCATTGAAGCAGTGGAGCGATAAGTGCTGAATGATGATAATGATAATGATGACCGATTGAAACCCTACAATAAGTTATAAATAATAAATATGAGATGTTCTTCAAATAGATAAAAAAGTGTAAATATTATGAAGATTTCATCTGTAGAGAATGGATGAAAATTATTTACTTTTTTCTTTGATATTGTATACCTTAATGTTTTAATAAAACATAAAAATCCTACATAACATTTAATTATAATTCTCGTTATATTTTTACAAGTATTTTGAAAACTAAGCTGTGACATTTTTTTTTTATTCATGAAAAAAATATAATTCCTATTTTAAAAATAATAACGTAGTGCCTGTTGCATTAGCTTAGTAGAGATAAATAGTGTACCCACCATGCATCAGGCCTTGTCGTGGCGGTGGGGCTTAGTAGCCTGGGATGAATCGAGACACTTTGGGCGATATCAATTCGCTTCGCCAAAAAACTAAGGAATGGGCTGCTCTTTGTACGTAGTATTATAAGTAGAGGGGACTAAAGAACAAGAGGAGGAGCAGCTCTTTGCTGTTCTGTTAAGAAGTCGGGACAAAAGAGCAAAAGGGGGTGGCGAATTCGCGCACGGGGCACGAGGTTGGGAACCTCACCCCATTGCACTGTCCAAAACTGTGGGGTTGTCCTGTAGTGCTGACGAGCCGTCGAGGTGTCCTGATGATTTGTTGTTCCGGCACACCTCACCGAAGGTGGCACTGATGGCATTCGCGGTGGTTTTTGTGGGTTTTCGGCACTATAATGTGCCGCGAGCCCCACAAACCACCGGACCCCCCACTCAGGGCCAGTAAAAAAAAAAGAAGTAACTACATTAAGTAACTACATTATATCAAAGATAAATTTATAATATTTATAAAGAATTTATTACCCTATAGATATTACCTACTCATTAAGACGGTAGCAGTATTCGGTCTTTATACTATATGTAAGTTGTAAAATGTAATTTAGTTGGAAATTTATAATTTAATTCAGCTAATTAGGAATTAGTCAAAAAGATACCATTTTTTAAAAAGACATCTTATGCATTTATTGTAGCTGCATGCTGAACGAAAGGTTATGGAGCCAGCGAAAACATTTTGTACATAACCGGTAATTTTTTCCACTTAACATAAAAAAAGCACGGATTGAAATCGAAAGGACGGATTTTGAATAAACATTTTTTTGAATATCAAACTGCGCGCTAATCCACAATATATATTACACAATATACTCACACACCCACGGACTCGCTTATTAAATCTACAAGTGTGTAATTAAAAATAAAAATGCCAGTTTTTGAACTTATAGAATCAAAATTATGTAAGTAAATACTCTTATCATTATGCTCATGTATTCGTACGGCCGTAGACCAATAAAAAGGCAGCGAATCATCAAAACAAAAAAATCGGTTTAGGTTAATAACGTAGATATCCACAAATAACTGTCTAATTCAAGTTGTAAAAATTATTTCAACCTTGGCTTGCTATTGGAAAGAAGGTAGAGATTTCCAAATTAGGTAATGCGCTATCCTATTTTCAATCAGTAAGCAGTAGACAGGTACGGACGGGTCGTGACAAGTTGAGACGAGCCTAGACGAGTTGAAAGCACGAGTGTCTCCCTAGTAGATATAGTAACAGGGCCTAAGGGTTTTCTATGGAACTGTCATCTGTACAGACGTTATGTATTACTTACAAAAACATGATTCATTCTCATGCGATAGTAAGAATATTGTCCTTAAATTATATTTGTGTATCAAATGTGCATTAGCATGGAGGCGCAGTGGGCGAGGTTAAGCGATTGCTTAGATCCGCGTTCACCTTTCATTGTGTAACCGCTAGGTGGGGGGAGGGACCGTGGGAACCGCCGAAAGCTCGCTATGCACAGCTTCCGCCGCTGCGGCCGAATTAACCTAACGATGCATCTCACACGCCATTCTAATCACACGAATTACATAAAGTGAATCGCTCATCATCTTTAGATACAGGAAATTATCATATTAGATCTACAAAATGGCTATCGTTTTCACATCCCTACGGAGAGTGGTAGCCATCATCATCATCAGCTGGACAACGTCCACTGCTGTAGCCATGTTCTACACAAATTCTATTTACCTCTAGCAATTTACGTTTTGCCTATTCTGATGGTTTTAGACTGTGGAAAGCGACGGTCTTTTACCACGTAAATATAGCCTTCACTGTATTACTTTGTATGTGGTGAATCGGCCGTATGCAGCCTGCAGGTGACACGTGACTCAGTAAATACTTTCTGTTATAGTCACATGACAAACATTTAGACAAAAGAAAAAGTTTACTCCATATAGAATTAGTTAACCACATTGTCCACATTACATTTAACTGTAACATTAAACAATGTCAGTTGAAATTTATGATATGAATAAGTATTGTTTAGTAATTGTTTCAGAAACAGTGCTATGGAGCGGTGGAATAATTCATAAGTTCTGTTGTTCCCAGCGGCGACGATCGCGCGGCGACAGCTGAATAGGGCAATGGTGGCGGCCCGTTAGCGCGCGGAGGGTGCCACGATGTTAGTGTTGCCAACCTAAACAAAACAAAAAAAAAAAAAAAACATTGAACTTAGAGAACAGCAGAAGAAAAACCTGTCACTATAGTATTTTTTGCTGTTTTATTTCACAACAAGAGTGTCTAATTAGAAAAATCAATTTCAAATTCTTCCAAATTCGTATATGACTGTTAATTAATTACCTACCCTATATTTTGATCCTACCTTATTGCTTTTATTGTAATAAAAATATTGTAAAAAAACGTATACACCGATTTGTAAGTTTAGGTACCTACAGACAACATGAAAAGCAGGGAGGTTGACAGCACTGCAGGGATGCCTTATTAAGAACAAAATTCCTATTAAATAAGTAAATGTAATGTAAGTACATTGAGATTGGCAGCACTGCACGATGTGCTCAGAAGGGGTGGGCGAGGGAAGGGCGAGGGGAGAGGGGAACTGCAACGCGGCCGAGGGCGGAGCACCTGAGCGCGCCCTGACCTACGACCCGCGGTGAAAGGCGCTCGAGCGGGCACGGGCCGACGTCGCACCGCTGCGACTGCAAATAATCGTGTTTTGTTCACCAAAACTGTGGTAGGAATTCTAAAGGAATAAACATTACAAGAGGGCATGGGGTTCTCGTTTTATATGAAATATAACACACGATTTACGTTTTCTTTTATATTTGAGTGAAAATATCATTATTAGTAGAAGAAAATGAATGATTTATTTACCTATTTAGTTCATAGTAAAGAAAAGTAAAAAAAAAATATCTTCATTGAAAAAATACAAAGAATTAAGATTATGTTACCTAAAGTGTATTATGAAAATGTTTAAGATTTGAAAATTGACTCGCACAAGTGAAATAATCTACAAAACTATTATTATTATAGTTATGACTTAGTAGTGTTTCCAACGATATGACACTTTTACATTTAGAAAAATACTTTGGGTCTAACAGACACATTACGGTGACATTTCGGAGGACATTCGTCTTACTGTAGAGACAGTAAGACAAATGACCTGGGGCGAGTACGGTGGTGCGTGGCTCTCCATGGCCCTCCTCGTCTATCTACCCCTCTACCTTATAGACTCCATTTAAGGTGTATTTAAGTGACAATTTCATCGTTGTTTCATAAAACCGATTAACCCAATAATACAAATGAAACGTATATTTTCCTGCTGCGTAACGCAGAAGGCTGCGCATTAAAGTTGCCCAGTTACTCATCGCCATGGTTGCATGGTCTATGACCCGACGGAAGTCGACCGGCAGGTGGTCGGACCACTTGTCTATTGAGATGATTAAACTGTACGTAATGTGAAATAAGCGGCAAATATTATGACATATTAATAACGTTCTAAAAATACTGCATTTATTTTTGCGTACTTTAATCAGCAAGAGTTGTTAAATGCTAGCCGTACCCTTCGATTACACCCGCATAAATTTATCCCATCGAAACCACTCGTGTTTTTCTGGGTAGATACAAAGTAAAATTATACTATTCCAGAATCTATGACTGTGTCAAATTTCATCCAAATCGGCTTAGCAGTTTTTGAAATAATACGTGTACGTTATACGCATTTACAGCTTTTGTTAAAGTAGCACGATAGGAAAAGGTATATGTACTAAGGGAAAAGTTATTTTTTAATTTTAACTGTCATGCCCGAAGACAGCCGCTTCTTTCGAAGACGCGTGTAAAGAATACACGAGTCGCTAACACAATATTGATGTGTCAGATTGGCTATCAGGCGGAGGCAGTAATGATCGAACTTTCACTAAGCTGCATGTAAAATAAATCGCATGGCGCCCGTCGGTTACACGCGGAAATGAAGATTGATGACCAGCATAAAAACATCTTTTTGATTACTATAATATCTCTTCAATACATACTAGTGACTTTTACTTTTCATAATTTTTTATAAATAATCACCGCGTTTTGTTGTTTATTTTAACTCAGTTTCTGATGGTTACAAACTAGCGCCCCGCAGCTCCACCCGTGTAAACTAACTTTAACGGTGTAGAAATTTCATAGAAAAGTTTTTCAATCCTTTCACCCACTTCGGGGTGGTTTTCGGAAATCATCTCTTAGTGCTACCGTATACTCTACAAGGAACAAGCATGCAAAAGTTCAGCTTCTTGCTTTCAGTAGTTTCAGCTGAGCGTTGTTTGTCAGTCAGTCGAATTCATCACACAGAAACGAAGCTTTATACCTAGTCTTGCCATAAATATTGTAACAAGGAAAAAATATTTTTTAAATAGCAAATAACATTTACTACTTTTACAGTGAGTTAGTTTAATACAGAAATATAACAAGATTATCCGAAGGGGTTTCCATTGGCTGCAGTACAGTCCTTTAAACGCTGAGGCCAGTTATCAACAGAAGCACGTACTCTTTCTATGGGGAAATTCTTCATTGTCAATTGTATGGCTTGTTTTAGGGATTCCAAACTATCATGGCGTTTAGAACAAGCTGTATTCTCTAAAACTGACCATAAATCAAATTCAGTGGATTAAGATCGGTACTAGACGATGGACAATCTTTAGATCTGATGAAGTCCGAGACGTTCGGTTCCAACCAAAACTTCGTGGACCCAGCTTTACGACCCAGCGCCGTGTCTTACTGGAGGAACCATATATGGTGTCATTAAGGGGCTTATCTACCTTCTTGGGAATGGTATCTTGATACATTTTCTTTTGTTGACGCGGGGAAACCCTTTTATGCGCCTTCACCGGCCCTGGGCGGGGTCCAGTGGTGTGTGCGACTCGCGGCACATGATAGTGCCGAATACTCACAAAAACCAACGCGAGTACCATCAGTGCATTTACGCGCCTCCACCGGCCCTGGGTGGGGTCCAGTGGTGTGTGGGACTCCCAGCACATGATAGTGCCGAATACCCACAAAAACCACCGCGTGTGCCATCAGTGCCGCCCTTGGTGAGGTGTCCCGGAACGACAATCATCAGGGCACCTCGACAGCCACTCAGCCCCCCAAGGGACCAACTCCACCTCCACAGATGGGGTTGCCCAGCACTACAGGACAACCCCACCGACTTTGGGATAGTGCAATGTGGTGAGGTTCCCATCCTTGCCCCTTGCCTTGTGCGCAAAAGTGCCACCTCCTGTTGCTCTTAGGTCCCCTATTCTTATAAGAGGGGTACCTAGAGCGATTCCTCCTCCTGACCTTTAAGCCCCTTTTCTTATAAGAGGGATGCAAAGATCGCCCTCGATGCAATTGGCTTCGCCTGGTTTCACCCCAAGTTCCTAAGCCCCACCGCCACGACAAGGCTTGAACCAAGGTGGGGATCTTGATACACTGGTGCCAACGTTTTGATATCTTTTTTTCACAAAAATATGGCTTAGTCGTAGTGTTGGTCGACCGTTCACCACATGGGAAGACGATCTCCGTGCAGTAGCCGGTCCGGGATGGATGCGAGTAGCAGGAGATCTGATAATGACGACGATGATGGCTTAGTCACTCCTTCATAGCACCCCACCAAACCATCACTGAAGTCGGGTAACGGCGTCATTGCTATCAGTCGACTAATTTGGAAGCTTCCTTATAGCTTTGAGCATAAATACGGTCATTTTGTTTGTTAAAATGTTGTAATTATAAAAAAAATCACATCCGTAAACAAACTTATTCTGTGACCTCCCTTTGCGTACTGCTTAAGTAGTTGTTTCGCTTTCACCACCCTATTCATCTTTAGTTTATCAGTTAAGAAATGGCCAGTGCGTCTCTTATAGGCTGCCAGTCCTGAGCCTTCGTTCGAGCCTTTAAATACTCGACATGGTTCTAGGTGCTATCTTCGTTTCCCGAAATGAAATCTTTTGCTTTCGGACAGTATTACTTTGAATTTTTCCCTTACTCCTTTAACCAACTTTTTCGCAAGAACGCTACGTGTACGCCAGATCCCTCTCTGTCACGAATAGAGGAAGTCCCATTGTCTATTAATAGCCAGGTACACATTTGATTAATACCAAGTGTATGGAGAGTTTTTAAAAATTGCATTTGGCTCCATACCTACTTTGTGTAATGCAATCACAGCGATTCTGTTCTCTTTATCGCGCCACTCCATTTTAATATCGCAAAATATTGTACAATGTATGGGCGCCAAAATGAGAAAACAATGAACAATCGTACCGAGGTTGAGCCCGGACACGAGGTCTTTATACACTAAAACAGGATAAACGTCGAAAGCCCAATGTTTCGTTTAACAGTCAAAGTCATGTTAGTGGGTAGTAGGCTTGTTACATATCGAGCTATAGCCCAAACAGAAAATAGAATTTAAGAGCTCCGTAACAGAACACGATACATGATCTGATGACATAATGTTAAATAGCTATAGACTTTAACATCAGCAATTTTCCCACTTCATATCGTAACATATAAAACTAGCTGTACCCCCGCACACGTTGCTATACCAACAACTAAAATAAATTAAAAAAAAATAGAATTATAATAAGAAAGTATACAAACCTTCTCCGTTTAAAAATATACATTTAGACTAACTTTCATAATAATTGGTACAGTACTTTTTGAGTTCATCGATGATTGACTGGCAAACATTCATTTTTATACATACTCATATAGGTTTTCGTGTCACAATGCTAGTTACCCTACTCCTCCGAAACGGCTTCACCGACTTTTATATGCATATTCAATAGATCTGAGAATCGGCTACTGTCTATTTTTCATACCCTTAAGAGATAAATACCAAGAAATATTTTTTATGGGTAAACAGCGTTTGCTGGGTCAGCTATTGTTACATATACTTAGTCTGGTCATAAATACTGTTACAATAATAATAAACAATGTTACATTTGAATTTAGAATCTGTCATTTTTATACGATTGTACATTGTGTCTTGTTATTCTAGCGCCAAAACATTGTACAATATTTAGCGATAATATAGGTAGAGCACGGAAGCCATAGATAGGCCCATATATTATCTCTGAATATGTTATAGTGCACAAGTGCGCGCGTAGACACAAGAGAACTCTGTAATCCCTCATTCCCCTACTCCGATGGGATGGCAGCCTGTCACGGACGTTGAGTAGTCAGGCGCAGGATACGGTTTATTACGTATAAATATGTAAAACAACTACAAAATAACAAAACATTATACCCTGTTTAAATTGTAGAACAAAGTATAAAAAGGTCCAAACGGAAGGGCGTTACATTTTGAATATCCTTAATTGCCTTGAGTAGCTACGTGTTATTGTGTTGTCTTATTGTACCTGCTTTAGTTTTAATTAAAATGCATGTTTCATTTTCTTATGCTTGTTTTTTGTTTAAGGGGTTTACTCATTCAGTAAGGATCTGAGGCGCGCGGCAGGGAAAAAAATGAGAATTTTCGTGTGAAACGATATCTTATAATAATAGCATAACGCCAGCCTTACGCTCTATGGCGCTTACGTGGCTTACGTCTTTTGCGCATCTTTAACTTCAGAATCATATTCTAATTTAAGGAGCAAACTTCAACCACGTGTTCCTACTCGTGCTAACACACAGTTTTTATTTTATTTAAAAAACAAGACGAATAAGTTCTTGCTTGTAAGATCTAGTAGTAAAGCAAGTGGTATTGAAGTTGTGAAGGAGATGGTCCCTTTTTATTAATCATAACGGGATCTCTCCTGAAATGCATATGACTTCGTAACTATTCGACAGCACTTAGCTTGACATAAAAAACTTATGCCACTCCCACACTAGCGATCACTGGTGCGATAATAATTAACATTGTAGTAGTTGTGTACTTAATTTGAACATAACGATCGTATCTCGAATCTAAATCCTGTAATACCAACTCTGTATGGCCTTTGACCGAGGCTCAGCTCTAAATTAACTGGGACATTATCAACCTTTATAGGATTAGACAAAACGGCTGTGAATTCCACAGCAGTAGTGATGTTCTATGTTGTCTACATTTATCGCACACACACCTAACTAATACGAGTAGACTAAAATATTCGACATTGGAGAGTTCGATATTTAATTGTTACGATCGTGGGTTTGAATACCGCTTAGGTCATGTATGTTTATATATACATCGTATGCGTATCTATAATAAAAATGTTAAATATATTTTCGTTGTCTAGTACCTGTAACACAAGACCTTACGGTATTCAGCACAGGGCTAGGCTAACGTGGTGTGATAATCACGGTATCACTCGGTATCGGTATACGCTACTTTGGCAACTATGAGGATGTGTTTCCCTTTATTTTTGAAGCTTGTTCATGACAGAATGCTATGCTTAAATTTTGCGAGATCAAGCAAGGCTACTTGTGATTTGTCATAGAAATCATAGTTAACTCTTTAATGATATATTATTCTTATAGAGATCAAATACCAAATTCTTATACGAAGAGAATTTATACGTCTGTGTACGCCACAAAAAGTCTGTGATGGTCTAGATTTTTACCTATTATAATTAGGAAGGCTGATCGGGTTCATGTTGCTGGACTGACGTGCTTACTATTGTGAGTTTTTGTATTTTAGAATAAAATTAAAAATCGTGTTTTTTATCCTCAATTATTTTTATTATTGCATATCAATACTATTTTCTAAAATTATGTAATTGCAGCGGTACAGCAGTGAAACAATGTACATAAAATTATTAGACCATTTAAAGAAAACATTTAAATTTCTCTTTACAAATAATGAACAATTGCCTTTTTCACTTGTTTCCGTATAACGCAGTGGATAACGTTATTCTTGGACATCACTCAGTACTCATCTTGGGTAATTAAATATTTAATGAAATAATTCATACAACACATAAGGAAGCCTGTTCTTGCTCAAAACTACTGATAATAATAGTAAAACAACTTTCTTGTGCCACGGAAAATTGTTACTGTACACGTAATATCAAACGACACATAGAAAATTGTATGCGGAGGAGATCAGGTCGCAGAATGGTGGAAGTAGTTCTACCTGAACTGCTTCTTGCATTCTATATTGATCGCAGTGTGGTCTCCCGATGTTTAGTTACCGAATTTCTTAAAGCGGTTAAGCTTTATAAAAAGTACCGAAAGGCTTCGGGTATTTTATTGTAGCGCTAAATGTGTGCATGTATATATATATATACAGCTATTTTTTAATCCTCCTATAACAAATGAGACGAGGGGTGTCCTTGGGTGAAATACGACGTGATTAATAACAAGTCCCAGTACCAACGGCATCGCCTACTTCAGACTTTAAATTAAAAAAAAATCTTATAAGAATTAGGTGTGACGCGCGAACAGACATAACATCGATACTGTCACTAGGCCTACGATTCTGTGACTACTATTGTTGAATTATTTAATGATTAAACTATTGATTAGTTATACAAGCGAGCGATTTTGTGTACATTTTTTTCATATACATCCTTATTTTCACATTAAATAGATACAAATTATTAAATCAGTGGTGTACGCGAAAATAATAAGACATTGAAAAGACCAGTAATTACCGCATGGGACACGCTGCGGTTTTATTTATCATAGCACTGTCCGGAGGTCCTGTATACTTACGAAGGACAAATATGGAAGTGCATGGTTTTTGCAACAGGCTCAAGTGACAGGAGATAATTGATCCGATTCTGCCACACCTTGTATCACTCGTGAGTGGTAGCTCATTATGCCTTTCTTGGTTCCTTAATGTGTGAAGTACTTGGTTATTAATAAAAAGGTATCTTTTCCTTGCACATTTTTATTGTGTTGATTGATTTAGTAGATATACATTTCTCGTTCATATAATGTCGGAGCGCAGTTACATGGAGCAGATACATCGTTCATATAATGTCGGAGAGCAGTGAGTTCGAAAGAATTATGTTTTTTTTTATAGGATAAGGGGCAAACGAGCAGGTGGTAGGTAACTACCGCCGCTCATAGACATCCGCGTGACCCGAGGTTATGCAGGCGCGTTGCCGTCCTTTAAGATGGGAATAAGCTCTTTTCTTGAAGAGCCCCATATCGTATCCGCTCGGAAATACCGACAATAGCAGCTAGTTCCACATCGATGTTGTGTGCGGTGAGAAATTGCGCTTGAAACGCACAGATGTAGACTTTGGCATCAATGTGGTGACGGTGGAATTTAGAGTTCTGCCATGATGTCCGAGAGTGGAATTCCGCTGCTGGTATTAATCCGAACAACTCCTCGGAACACTCCTCGTTGTAGGTCCGGTAGAAGATGCAGAGCGAGCCAACATATCTTCGTAATGCCAAAGGATTAAGCTGCACGGAAACAACCTGGTCGTCAACGATTCGAGTCTACGTTGAATTTGATCGTATCAAATGGGGCGAGTTGATAGTTGGGGGCACTAGCCCAAAGATGAGGACAGTACTCCATGTGATTTCCATTGCAGCCGCTGATGTGGCGCGAAGTACTGCTTCGCTCTATTGAACACACCCAGCTTCTTGGACGCTAATTTGGCCTTCGCCTCCTGATGACCTCGGAATTGAACGTTGCTCGATATGTCGACTCCATGAATCCCGATACTAATCAAGCAAGTAGCCTATTTGCGTCTAATGATATATTTTCCTGATGTCTATAGGCGTCTCTCTTTGTCTATTATGCGTACCATTCTTGTCAACCAACATTAACCTAACTTAAACATTAACCTATCGTAAAATTTACGATCACTATGTCAAGAGCGAAACGACTAGGAAGAGCAGGCGCCTGTAGTTACACAGAAGATTGGATTGTTCACTTCTTCCTAAGCAATAACAACAACAAGTGTAGCACTAGACAACTGCGTTCTGCTCCTACTCAGCAACGGAGCTATTTCGTAAGAGTTGCTGGCGTGCCTGCCACTATTTGTATTTGTAGCCAACCATTTAAGGACTGTATGACGGACCAAAATCTGGATACCATTGGAAAGTTTCTGCTGGTCCAATTAGTAAAGGGCTTAGGGAAGAGTGTATGTGGCCACTATAAGGAGCGACTGTTCGGTTGCCCCATATGCTATCTAAAGCATAGTAATAGCAAGAGGTGATTTAATGTTCTACTGAATCACCGCTATCAAAAATAAAATAGACTACAAGTTGTAAAGTTTGTCAAGATATAATAAAATTGAAATAATTGTCAAAATATTTGATATTTCTAGACACTTTATAATCGTAACACATTAATTAGTCACTAGGTATGTAATTGCCTGATGGACTGGACTCAAGTCTTAATGATACAAGTATATTTATTATATCCTGTATAATGTGACTCACAGACATCGTTAATTTTTATGGCTCTGAAGATATCCTTTTGGTAATAATATCAATCTCGGCACAGGTTTTGTTTGTTGTTGAATTTGCATAGCTAATAAAAATAGAACTATGCGACGTGAGTATTTGAGTAGGCGTTAAGTAAAGACTTCTTAGTGTGCTAGTAGGTACCTGCTTTCGTTTTATGGCGGATGACATTAATCCTTCTACGATAATTGCCACGCCCATAGACATCGTATAACTGTAGCGCAGATGTAGAAGACCCCTCCAGATGGTCACCAGAAATACACAAATCCCATGAAATGTGACAACATTGATAATGCTGGCGACGGGTAAAGCATAGATATAAAAGATATAAGATATATCCACAGTAAAGTGAGGTGGTCAGATGAACATTTGGCATTCATTAATTTCCCTAACAATCATGATAGGTAATAGATTGATGATGATATATCATAAGATTAAAATGTATAAAGCTAATTTAAACTTAAGTTATATAAATTATCAGCCACACCATGGTCACACCTATGGAAATATAAACAGAGTGACCACGACTTCGAATGTATATGAGATAAGTATTTTGGATTGCATTTTATTACTATAAGTTATGATAAATTAATAGTGCAAAAAATATTTTGATAGAAGATGATAAGGTAGTGTTTCATTTTTGTTGTAGACTCTTGTCCGCTCGATTCACAGTAGATAGATATGTTTAATGAAACATAAATAACATGAAATAATTTTAATTTTAAATTATTAATTGTCACGTGTATTACAATACATAGGAAATGTGTCATAAATAGCCACATTCACGTCAAGGAAACCTGTCACCTGCAATTTTTCACAATTCTACAAATGTGTGTAAAAATGTGCTAGTATTTAGAGCCGTATTTTCTTTTACAGAAGGACAAAAATGAAACGTCCTACTACCAGTAATACTGGTACTTTGCTTTCAATTATTGAAAAATGAATCAATAGAACTTAAGTGCTATTACTATATATCATATCATGTTTGATTGAATGTAACTTAGTTGTATATTATTAACATAATTTATTTAGGGCTATTGACAAATTTGTCATCAACGTAATAGTCAGTCTAGATACGTCCATTATTGAAGATATTTAATTAAATGCAAATATGGGCAATTCTGTGCCACGCACATCAAAGTATTGTTGTCATATCTTGTTGGAGCCATTCAACCACTCCGTGTTTCCGTAAGTGGCTTTAACTCAAAAACCTTATTATCTGTTTCTTCAGAATTCGTTTTTCGTTCTATGGCCACCGCACTATTTCCTTTTATTAACTTCATTCGTAATGTACTTAGTTATTAAGTAATATCAGTAATTTCAAGATATTGTTAATGATGCTAAATTATAAGGGAAATGGCATAATAATTGCCTTAACAAAACTCGTTGGCCGTATACTAACTAATGTATCCTAAATGAAACTTATTCTCATTAAGTGCGCTCACTTGGTCACCCTAAGCACAACACGTGAAGTGATTTCCTATTGTTATTTTTTCTAAGCGAATGCGCCATACAAGCCTGGGGCAATTCTCAGCCGAAATCCACACTTCTGTGGCCGCTCACCGCAAACTGACTCTTCACATTAATTATATACGTACGAGCTTATTAAGAACCCGAGTGTAATAACAATGTACAAATCGTGTGCAACTCTATGTATGACATACTCTTCAACGTGTGTGTGAACTTTGTAGTTGTGTGTATGTACCAGCTAGGCGATGTCGGTGGCCTATTCTGCATTGTTCATTTAATGATCGCATCACAATTAATAGAAGAGCAGATTGGAGTATTTATTTTTAACGAAGATGTTTAACATTAATTATTAGTTATTTAAATCCATGGGAGCCTTTGTTCACTATACGCAAACAGACATCCCCACTTTTGTAATGCAGAAGGCGACCCATTCATTAAGTCTTCCAATCCAATGGTCACCGGCTTCTCACAAACTGCACGAAATATTACAACATAGCCGTCACAAAAGTGACGCCGAAAACGGAAGTTCATGTTGCTCCATTACGACTGCAATGCAGCATGGTGTTTCTTAGAAAATTATACATTACCCCTAAGTTATGTGTCCTGTGGTGAGGGGAAACCATGATCAACTGTAACTTACAACAACATCAATAATTTATATATCAATTCAAAGATCCGATTGGAAATATTTTTTGACACCTAGAGGATTTTTTTACAATCGTAATGTTACTATCATAAATAAAGGGACAATAGTCAGTTACAAATTATCCAGTCTACAGAATGACGATACTTTGTTTTTTTTCTTTATCATCATCATTGTCAGATCTCCCGCTACACGCATCCAATCCATCTTGTTTCTCTTATTATAACTCAATGTTCAAGTTTAGTCATGAAAAACAGAACAGAAAAACATGAATAGACATACGTGACATAAAAATAATACTTCGTTTTCGTCACTAACCATCTCGTTTAAAAAATACCGATACTATTAATGAAAAAATAGTATAGAGCAGCAAACGAGGATTTGAAGCCATTAGGTGACTACCGACAACCACAGGTATCCGCATACAGATTGCCGATTTATTGCTCCCCCACTTCCACTGTCACTGAAAATTCACAAAGCAAAGGTATGCTACAGCGATGGATTGGTGTGGATCGTACGCCGATGTTGCGTGAACGAGAGGTAGGACCTCGACCGTGTCGGTCTATTTCACCTGCAATGAGTTATAATGTTTTTAGACATTCACGTAATTAATTAAATTTTAAATACAGAGTGCGGATATTACTTAATTAGTCATTCGCCATTACAGAAGTACGATAGCGAAGGCATTATGAAAGGACGCTGCTTTCGATTCTGCCGTAGCAACACAAACGATTTTTCTTCGGAGGGATCTACTACTGGTTGGCGGCGCTATTGTTCCCGCCTCTACAGTTCACCGGACTGGCGAAGACTTTTAATTTACGAAATTATAACCAGCAGTGCGAGTAAAATCTGTAGGAGCGAAACATAACTGGGTATGATGCATTGGGGTATAACACCGCAAACTTCCTGATTTCGAATTGTTATTACAATTACAATAAAACTACTTTTATAAATTACGGAACGCAAACAGTACCTATTACATCTTGACGTGAATAGAAATAACCATTATTCAGGTTAAGCGGAATAACTAAATAATCATAATACTTCGGGTACTTTTAATAACTCGTCACATCGGGACATCTGTCAAGTCAGTCCACCCGTGACCACGGTAGCTGTAAAGCTTCTGAAACGTCGTCGTCGTCTACTTATATAATTAAATAAACCGCAAAAAAATATCACAAAATTGTTTTAATTAAAAAAAATTGCATTAACAATTTCTATTCGGACATACTGAACCCGGACCCACGCTATTGAGACCAAATGCCACAAGGCAGTTTTCATATTACTTAATCTTCAAACCGGTCAACAATTGTATCCCAAAAAACAATCAAGCTAGCTTTACTAACCTAGATATAAGAGACAATAGAATACGACGATAATAATACATTTGCTCGTAATGACTTGCATTAAACTAATTTCTGTGTTTATCAGATAGCATTATGTAACTAAATGATTTAACCTATCCACTTTACTTCGTTAAGGTGCTTACGAATGTGAGTGTTTTTTTCTGTTAATTTTCTGAAGCACGCAATCGTGTCGTTTGCCGGTTTTCTCTTCGCAACTATCAATTGGGTTTTTAGTAAGAGGGTGAGGCGTGCTGTGTTAGACCTGAATTGGTCCGCTCTATGGGGGAGGTCTATGGCCAGCAGTGGACGTCGTGCCACTGATGATGATGAGGATGATGACCGGAGGTATTTCTTGCTAACATATACGGCCATAATGCTACGTTGTCATGTTTCGTATAGTTTGTGTTTAGGTTGGTCCGTTGAAGGGGAAGAAGGAGGGCAGCATATCTGCGTAAAAAATATGCAGATGTCTATGGACGTCGGCAGCTATTAAAAGACTGCCTATATTCCCCCTTATACTTTAAAAAACGTGTGTTTTTTACCACGAGACCGAAGTAAAACTTATTTAGTTATAGAAAACGTTGCAGAGAGAGACAGGCATAGAGAGAGAGAGAGAGAGAGAGAGAGAGAGAGAGAGAGAGAAGAGAGCGTTTTTTAACGCTCACGTTATGCATTCACCAGCTTAGTCCGCAATCTAGCGTACGTAAAGCAGTTTTACTCCAAAAAACATCCTGATGTTGATATCTTGATATTTTCCGTGTCTCGTAGAGCAGGCCTTCAGTCCTGCGACAGATTTCTCTCCTGTCGTGTCGGACTGCCGTCCTATCTGGAATGAGAATGAGGGAATGAGGACTACACTTGTACCCACGCACTTGTGTACTATACAAACCTGTCCTGCGCAGTTGACTAGTATATAGAGATGGCCGCCGTGGCCGAAATTCGGTTAGGACGTCATTGTTATTATTATTTTCTCGTGCATATCACTTGTAAGTGATTGTCTGATTCTGATTGACATCTGAGAAGATTTCAATGTCTTGTACTTTACTATCGACGCGTCGAGTACAATGGCGTCCAACCTACACGATGATTATTTAAGAATGCGTGCGGTAGATCCGGAATGCTTTTCCTTGAACGAGAATAGAATGTTGCGTGCGGTGTACTACAGACATAAATTATATATTAATATATTCGTCATTAATTGCTGGTGCATCACTGTCATACTTAAATCATGTAATATATAGGTAGCTATTAATATTAGATGGCCACGACACCATCACAAGTAGCAATATTAACCTATATCCCTACAGGCCTTGTCGTGTGGCGGTGGGGCTCAGCGGCCAGGGGTGAACCCAGACAAAATGGGTGAAGGCAATTGAACCGATGAGGTGGCGGCTCTTGGTACCCCGCCTATAAGAAGAGGGGACTAAAGCGCAGGGGGAGGTGCCGCTCTTTGTGCCCTCCTTGTAGGGAGAGGGGACAAAAGAGGAAAAAGTGGCGGTGCTTTTGCGCACGGGGCAAGGGGCGGGGATGGAAACCTCACCCCATTGCACCGTCCCAAAGTCGGTGGGGTTGTCAAATGGTATGGGACAACCCCATCTGTGGCGGTGGCGTCGGTCCCTTCGGGGGACTGACTTGCCATCGAGGTGCCCTGATGATTTTCTGTTCCGGGGCACCCCACCAAAGGCAACACTGATGGCACTCGCGGTGGTTTTTGTGGCTATTTCGCACTATGATGTGCCGTTTGCCCCAAACAGCAATGGACCCCACCCAGGGCCAGTGAAGGCGCGTAAATGGGTTTCCCCGCGTCAACAAAAAAAGGCTATGAAACGGTCAGTTGCGAGTTGAGTACAGGAGGTACGAGCAGGTAGGCATTACAACTTAAATAAGTTTATAAACTTATAGTGGGTGTCACCTGCACTCGTTTTGTTTGATTTCTTGCCAATTTTCATGATTCGTAAGATCTGCTCTTACATATTTTCTATTGTATTTCATCAAAGGACGTATCATTCGATATGTTTGACTTCAAAGTATGATTTTTTTCTCTAGTTCGAGTTATTATTAATAGTAGTTCGAGTTATTATTATATATTATAGTTCTGCTTATTTTAAGTAGTTGAGGAGAATTGCAGCTTGGCCATCGCTAGATTTGCTGAGTCAAAGGTCTTGTCATACAGACGGACAGACAGGCAGATGGACTGCCACCGGTACGGAACCCTCGGTGTGCGTGTCCGAATCACACGTGACGGGTTTTTTTATAAGGTATGAGGACAAACGATCGATCAGAGCCATTTGGTCATTGTCGTACTCAACGGCTACACACGAACCATACAAAACGCGACAGCATAACCTTTATTTTTAGGGCGGTATAATTCGAGCGACAGCTACCATTCCGGTCATAGTGGTGACGCACATGGCGTTTCGAGTAATTTAAAAGTAATAATAACGCGTATGATGATTTGATCTGAAGGCATCACCGGACGGTGATTCTCGATGTCACTACCATCATGTGATTCAAATACTCGGCTGTCCCATGTGCAGCGAATAGAGAACTTAAAAACTTCTCTTGCCCTAAAGGTTGACGCCCGCTGGATGTGGGCAGCAAAATGGATCCACAATTATTTTGCCTCGCGTAATCATCTTTAATTTAGTAAATATTCACCACAAGGAACCTCAATCAATCAATTCAAAAATAACCTTCTGTATCAAAAGTTTTAATGATCGTACACAATGTCTTCATAAAAATGTGTTAATTAAATTATTAATTGACGTAATATTTTCGCTGTATAGTGTGAAATATTTACGGACAACCTTGTTGAAAATTGGTGGCACTTGTAGGTAGCTTTGTGTGTAATTAAAGTAATTTGTATAAATGCTCTATTATAATGTAATAGAAGAATTGGAAGTAATTGAAACCGGTTTGCCGTAGAAGGAAACATGACTTCAAATAAAGCTTCGAAGGTTTGTTACGGATTGTTTTCTGATTTGTCCGTTACTTAATTATTATGGATGGATATTCTAGAATAAACTTTTTTTTATAGTATAGGGGACTTCGGAGCCTTTGGGCAACTGCGCTACTACGCCCATAATAACTGGCATGTAGGTCCGTTGCACCTTTCCTTCTCCCCTCCAATGGGCCACCGGCCACTCACAAAAATTGTCATTTTTAGAAGTTTTGGTTGTATAAAGAAAACTTATCCTTTAATACTTTTCTTTAAATTTCCCACTGAGCTTTTCTTGTTTTTGGTTGGTTGGTAAATTATATAGCTGCTTTATTAATGTGCTATTATTTAAGATCATAAAATCATACTAATATCTCGCAAATGTCACATTCTGTTAGAAACGAAGGTAAACTTACACTGTACGATATTTACGAGAAGCTTGTCTGCAGTGCAGGTACCAATGTGTACGCGTACTGTATCTATCAAGAACCTTCAAATTTGGTACTGGGGTTCCTTTCACTTGGTGGTAAAGAAGGTGAAGTTTGTACGGAATTTAATCATGTTACGGGGGTGAAACCGTGGGGCGCTGCCTGTATGTAATCAATATGTACGGCAATATCATAAATAAATATATACAGATGTCCGTATTTATCGTAGAGGCGTGTTATCGATAATTGAATCAAAATAATATTAGCGTCGTTTTGCCATTGACACCAAGTAGCGGAAAATTTACTCCAGCGTGTACATGTCAACATACACTTCCAGGAAACAATCTCGTTACAATCCTTAAACCGTCTTAAAAGCAAAAGTCTCGCATTTTAAAATTGTGATGCAATTATTTTAAACGTCGACATTGAAAATACAAGTTAAAATAATCCGAGAATTCCGAATGCCCTTCACTTTGTTTCGCTGATGCATTGTGATGGCCACTTTATTGAGACCGTACGAGTTCACGTCGACTATTCTAACGAAACTCAATGACCAGCAACGTTTTTTAAATATATGTTAGATAGCCTTTTCATGACATTTTTTATACGAAAAAGATTTTTTATATATATATAAGACGCAACTTTGCTTAGTCATTAAAAACAAAGGTATCTAGGAAATTCTACTTCTTGTTTGTCCGATCGGTACTGAACGTCCTTATGTCAATTTGTGATCTAATCTGTCGAATTTAGAAACAGCTGAAATTTTCACGGGATTTTACTGCTATCACTTATATTGTTATATAAACAACAGGCTTTTACGAAGAGGTAGTGCATGACACTACATCCTCGTATGAAACGGAATTGGGCTGGCACGGCCGGGGAAGAACTTGTCGCTCACTTGATACCGACGTAAAGTGACAGCGTCGCTGTAGCATTTCGTGCGGTTCGTGAGTAGCCGGTGGCCCATTGGGGGGAGGGGGGAGTGAAAGGAGGGTAACTCGTCTGTGTAACAATCATGCGAATATCCATGGGCGTTGGAAGTCATCAAAAGGCTCTGTCTCTCGTTTGCCCCCTATGCTATAAAAAAGACAGACCTGAAATAAGAATAGTAAAAATACCATTCTCTGTGGGTGTGGTGGTGTTGTTCACACTAACATGGAACTCACCCGTGCCCTTGCTTGGCTAATGGTTCGTTGTTGCTCTTTTTTTGTAATCAAAATTTAAAACAAAATACAAACGACATGATACTGGTTTCATTTAGGTGACTATACAGATGATTTATCATAATAAAAAACAATTTTATGTATGATTATTTTAAAAAAGGATAAAAATGCATACATCTCATAAGCTGACACCTATGTCACATTCCCTTTTTTATAGCTTCTGGGAAAATCAATAAGTTGTTGTAGCTTGTGGTGGAATACTTGAGGCGGTCACGAGTCACGACGCACTGAGTGATGTGCTTTCATTTGCTCACGCACAAGGTGAGTCCTCCGTCCACGTCGCGTCTTGCGAACTGCGGATGTCTGAAGGATGTCGTCGATATAAACCAGATTTGAAAGTACATTCAAGAAGTATATATTTATTTATAGTATAAGCGGATAAGCGAAAAGTACTTCCTGCCTTGCCCTCATTGGAATGAGGCACTGGAAATTCGGAAATTCACTAATCACACGAAACGCGACATTATAGGCTGCGTAGCAGGCGCTTTGCGACAGTGTCATGTGAGCGAGAGGTACCCGGTCGTGCGGACCCGCTTCATCAGCAATGTAACGTGACACTATGAATTACACGTTAGTATACATATATTAAAAATACCAAAAGCTACGCAGTCGTAGTTTTTCACATTTCGATTGTAGTCCTTGATGTAGACTTTAACTATCCTTCCCCACCATGGTTGAAGCCTTGTCGTGGTGATGGGGCTTAGTAGCCTGGGGTAAGCCCAGGCGAAGCCAATTGAACCGAGGGACATCTTTGCACCCCTCTTATAAGAAGAGGGGGCTTAAAGATAAGGAGGAGGAATCGCTCTCGGTACCCCTCTTACAGGAAGAGGGGACTTAAGAGCAATAGGAGGTGGCGCTTTTGCGCATGGGGCAATTAATGAGGATGGGAATCTCACCCCATTGCACTGTCCCAAAGTCGGTGGGGTTGTTCTGTAGTGCGAGGCAACCCCGTCTGTGGAGGTAGAGTTGGTCCCTTAGGAGGCTGCCTAGCCGTCGAGGAGCCCTGATGATTTGTTGTTCCCGGGCGCCTCGCCAGGGGCGGCACTGATGATTCTCGCGGTGGTTTTTGTGGGTATTTGGCACTATCTTGTGCCGCGAGTCCCACACACCACTAGATCACCCAGGGCCGGTGAAGGCGCGTAAATGCATTTCCCCGCGTCAACAAAAAAAAGGCTCTGATAATGCTTATACCTACACGTAAGGAGCAAAATCAGGAACTGGTCAGAAGCATAATATGTTAAGAAACAATCTTACATCTACTTAGAGCATTAGAATTAGTCCTACATAGGGTTTAATAATGTTTGATAATTTATATTTATATTATAAAAAATACTTATTTAAGTCTTTTTTATAATATATGGGGCAAACGAGAAATCAGAGTCTTTTGTCGACTGCCGACGTCCATAGAAATCCACACATTTGTCAAGCAGATGCATTGCCGTCCTCCTTTCCACCAAGAGGCTACATACATTAAGAGGGGTAAAAT
This sequence comes from Eumaeus atala, assembly GCA_017140195.1. NCBI lineage: Eukaryota > Metazoa > Arthropoda > Insecta > Lepidoptera > Lycaenidae > Eumaeus > Eumaeus atala. The sequence continues at coordinate 757,129 of JAFELO010000362.1, read as the reverse complement.
CTTGTGATAGAGTAACCCGTCGACCTTAACAGCAACGTGACCCTTTACCGCATCATGTCGCTTACGTCTGTAGTGTACCTGTCTCTGACAAGCCACGTTCGTTTTTTAACAGTAAGCTCCACTCGGTATCGGTGCTGACACACATTGTTTACTGCCTTAAAGTACTAAAGCTCCGTATGTGACTTTAATCTAAAAGTTACCAAGCTTTTGTATATAGCGGAGTAGGTTTGCAGTAGTTGCCTCTAGTAGATTGAACAACTTGCGGCGCAAATAGGCTCTGAATATACGCTAACTCTCCAGTACCAACAACGGGCACCTTGTGTGAGGGGATCTAGATCGACAGGACGTGATAAGTCCTCCAGAGATTAAATATGACATTATTAAGTTTATTATATAATCAAAGAATAATGTACGCCAGTCTGGCTCCCAGCCCCGCCTTTGTTGTATTTTCAAAAGCGCTTTTACCTCCTGTCCTTTAAAAAGTACCTTAAGGATCCAATAAACCCCTATCCTGACGCGATTATACCCTGAATACATTGTCACGATAATGAAATTTGGTTGGATCATTTAAATACCAGATAGTCCATCTTTCGTCCATCCGAAACTCATAATGTACCACACAAAATGCGAACATAGCCTACGTGTAACTGTTAAATTACTATTTTAAACTTAAATGATTGATAAACTGTTGATAGCTCCTCCCCTAGACATACGAGACCTGTCACGAATTATATTTGATCTTGAATTACATGACAATGACAGAGCTGGATACATTACCCAGTGGAATATTCAGCGCAGCTGTTCTTTCGCAATTGTAGTGTCATTTAATGTGTTTATTAAGAATACCTTAATCCCACAAGTTTATCAGAGGCTCGTGTCAAAATAGCACCTGACGAAGTGGAAATTTCACAGCGAAACTGGCGCTTAAAACACTATCTTATCGATATTATAATCTTTACGTAAGTTGTTCTGAGCATAATTGGCATCCAAACATTTGTGGAATTGACAGGTTCGTGTTAAGAAGACACTTGTTTGTTTCCTTTAATTAGAACCTATAATTCATCGACGGTAATAAGGTAGAGTTACGCGTAGTGAGAATACTAACAAACACACTGGCTTATATAAGAATAATATTATTTTAAGATTGTTAGGGCGACGTAGTTTATAAAGGACTTGACCATGTAAAATGGCTGAACAGATTTACAAAATTGCATTAATGCGAAGGGGCTTTTATTAGTTATGGTACATTGTATTGAGCAGAAGATTTTCGTCGGAAAATATTTTGTATATTTGATTATGTTATGTTATAACAGCACGTGAATTCACGTGAGTGAATTGTGGGTAGCAACTAGCTGTGGTAATTGAGGTAGTCTCGAACTTAACTGGGCTGTTGGTTACAGTCCAATGTCACGTATGGATTTGTTGGAGCAATTTTATATAATAAAATTCTCAATCAAACTACAGATTAGTCTAACTGACTTAAATTTCACAGGAGGGTGAAACGGTATTAATAATAGTCGCAGCAATTTAAATTTCTTCATTGGATCAGGAGCGGGTTATGAATTTTCTATAATTAATAATTTAAAAAAGACTCCACATGAAATTTTTTGATGTCACGTACAGGTGGTAGGAATTATTTCACATACTTTTACGTTTCATTAATATTCTAACGGGATATATTGATGTTCCAGGTTATGCAGTACAATAATAGTTATAACACAAAACTAGTACACGTTGCCTAAGTAACGATCAACATTGGTAAATAACATTTATTTTCTTTTCTTCATCTTATAAGTTGTAGTATACATTACTAAAAGTCGTGGCCTTCATGCCGTCTTCTTAGCCCACATTATTATGACGGTCTATCACATGTGTGTCCTAACTCGCACCTGGCCTTTATTTATTAAATTGATGCGTAAATAATTCAGATAGATATCTTCTAACAATCGACTAGCAATAAAACAAACAACTCGACGGACGAGGAAGCACATTGCTGTCAGGATACGGATGGACGCACAATAAAAAGGCCAAACCCAATGATTTATAAGAAGCGGTACGAGGAAGTAATGCACTCGTTAGCTCTTGAAGTATTCAAATCGCTTCAGGATCTGCGCTAATGTGCAGTAAGTGAGCGACCTTGATGGATGAAATTAATCAAACAAAAATTGTTCCTCATTGAAATGTGGACATGTTGACATTTGCTTATCTGGCCGCATGACGGTACCATTAAACAATTAATCGGTGAAAGTATTTTGATCTTGGGTCTAGTTCTTGCCTAAGACCTAGACGCATAAAAAACTTGGTTAGGATTAGGCTAACAGCTTAGCAATCAAGATATCACTGCTTGACTGATCAGCCTAGATATTGATTCGTATTAAATGCCAGATTCCCAGTAGCTTAGACGAATATTATATATACAGGTCTCATACGAACACGAACTCGGTTTATTGAATTTAAATTAATCCTTTATAGATTTGCTCCGTGTCTGCAGCAACAATTTATTTAAGAAATTGTGGCCATAAATATACACGTTTCTGGAAAATGATTTCAATATTATAACTTTGATACAATGTAACGGAAAATGAATAAATTTGAAGTGGAAATCGGTTTGTCGTTGATATACTTAGCCTACATTCATTTCTATAAAGAAGAGTTAAATGGAAACCCTTTATTTTTTTTGTGTAACTCCCGATTCCTACAGACTATTGAAGGACATTGCATGCAATGTAGAAAGAAGGGAACCGCCCTTCTAGCCAAAAGATGAAACGAAACGACAGGCAAAACGAGAAACAGGGAATTTCCCCCGTCGCGTCGGCCTGGTGTAGATGTGGTACGATAGTAAAATCAACTTCTTGATGAAGAAACTTTAATTTTCTAATGAACTTTCTTCTATGGAGCAAGGCAATACCCTGCTGTTGTGCGCCTCCACAAAAAGTTACACGGAATTATATTTGTTAAACGTTTTTAATGCTTGGTCTCTTTATGTGACTACAGAGGACCTAGAAAGTAGCGGATCTCAAGGCTATATCTTAATTTATTTTGTTGCCTCGCGTTCATATCTACTGTAATATTAATATATAAGAAGGGGAATGAAGAGCAGGAGACGTAGGCGCTTTAGCACACGGTGAGAGGAGCGAAGATGGCAACCTCACGCTATATATCCTGAATTCCCTGTGTGGATATGGCATCAATCCCTTATTAAGGCGGCTCAGATGTCACCTGTGGTGGTTTTAGTGGGTACTTGGCACTATCATGTACTATGACGATGGTTATGGACACACTCGCCATACGACTTCACCGACTGTAAAAATATGCTTTTATTGTAAAAACGTTTGTCACATGAGCAGTCGGAATAAAGGGAGAAGGGAATAATGGGCGCCGATCGTCATCAAAATGCTCCGACTGCTCCTTTTACTCTTAAACTAAAAACAACAAATGTATCTTGAATATCTTCAAATAAAGTGTTACACGAGAAGTAGGCAAACAGTTGCACACATCGAAATACCACTCCTTCATACTAACTTTATCCCATTATATTTACATATATTTGAGGATATCAGAGTCGTCTGCTTCATCTAAAGGAATTGAAAACAAGAAAAAAAATTACATCTGACATCTGTAACCCAGAAGGGAAACCAAGTCCATTCCTAAATTAAATCGATTTCAAATACTCGAATCCGCGTTTCCTTAATATGTCCTTCACCGCACGAACACTCAGAAAATGTACTCATGTTAGAAAAACTCATTTTTATATGCCGAGATTCAAATCTGGACTACCGACATGGCAATATAAAGCGCTGACCACTAGACACCCCTCTCTCACCAGGCTCTCATATTGAAAATATGGAAATATAACCTAAGCATTATAATTCACATAATAATATAAATTATAATCACTAATACGAATTAGTGATCTATCTAAAGTCCCTTTGACTTGGGAGTTATTCAGTCACAGTATTGTAATGCAAAACTTCTAGCTCATGTAACTGGAGCGATGAAAGTTATACTCAACTCAAGCTTTGCTTTTGGTCAATAAATAAAAAAAATTACTGGGCCATCGGAGTTTTAGTTCAATGGGTAAGGGTAAAGATGAGTAGAGCGATTGGAGATAACTGATAAGGAATCGAAGTGGCTGGCGTGGAGGTGGCTTCTCGAGGTGAGGAACGTGGTAACGGGGCATGAGATAGAACGGACGATAACAGGCTCTTAGCACCGCTTAGATTCCTTTCGCCTCTATTCACTTACAAAAGGCTGTCGTAAATAATGTCAGCGTTTTATATAAATCATAACAATTAAATAATTACTCCACGCTGTTCTGGTCGTGACTCTTGAGCACTTGTGGAGAACAGAAAAACGGTTTAAAATTTTTATAACATCGCTTTTTTAGTTAAAGGCAGTGCCCTACGACTACTCGCTAGCTGCACGGAACGGCAAATCACTCCACATCGGTGTCATGTGAGGAAGCTCTCCGATATTGCTAGTTTGGCTGAAATGCAGACAATTTCTTACATCGAATTCTTAAAAGGAGTGGTATTTTAGCATTACAGCCGGTAACACTGGCGCAATCGAGGAATAAATTCTATCTCATGGTACTATAGCAATGTCCGCCGACCGCCGACGCATAACATTCGGTGATAAAACTCGTTTGCCCCTTGCAAACGAGCAGCATCGCCCACAGCTATAAAACAACATAACAGAGTGTGTATGTAAGTGTATGTACAATCTCAGACGATAGAAGTAAAACTTTAGAAAAATAAAGAAAAAGTGAGGTAATGTAAAGGTCCCTAGGCACGGTTTACTATCAAGTTATGTTAGTAGTATTTTTGTTCCATCGAAGTGCAAAACACGAGGTGAAATAAATTTCACTTCAATATACCACCTATTGGCCAAGAACTTCAACGTCTTTTGCGGAATCAAGCATGCTGACACCTATTTCCGTCAGTTATATTATACACGATTTTTTTTCATTATAATGTAAAGAAATTTCTCTCATTTTATTAATTACAAAACATCGTATTGAATAAGAAATTATTACCAAATATGCAAAAAGAAACAACGTACGCACACTCAAACTATTGGTTACACATAATAACTATAATTTGTACGAATGTTAAGCGGCCGCTTTGCTGATTCTCGAATTCACACCTTCTAGTAATTAAGCGTTGGCACGCAATCGAGTAAAAAGGGAATAAATCTTAATCGATCCGAATTCATGCGCAGCAGCCCATCGCGCCGTGCACAAAACAGTAAAAACCGTTGCGTTGACATTGCATTCCGTCCTGACTGTTCTCGGCAATGATGTTTTTATCACATTGCACTCGCGTATCGTATGCACCTTAACTTTGTGTCGACGAGATATAATTACTGATGGCGACTCGAAATTGTTCACGCGGCAACACAGCGATGACAGCTGTTCACTCCGTATCTGATATTTCGAAAGAACTCAAACATTTAACATAACTTTTAAATCGACTGAAACACATTAAATTCGTGCTTGAGAAATGTAACTGGATTTCAATTTTCGTTATATATTGTCGTTTACTCTGGCTTATTTACACGGCATTACATAACACGCGAATGGGTGAAGTTCTGCCTTTAACATAATCATCGGCTTGTTTTAAACTTACGCTATTATATTATTGTATAAAACCTGATTAAATATAGTTCATCGCATCACACTCAAACTTACTGTAAATGGAAATTACACTCGCTCAGACTCAGTCAGAACTCACAGCTAATACTAACCTAAGCTTAGCTAAGCTTAGGTAATTCATGTGCATAAGTTATGACTTAGGGTCTTCCGGAAGGTATAATTCCAAATTGAGGTCCTTTTCGGAAATGCCAATATTGTTGTATATATAATATAGAATGAGAAACCCCAATTAGGCCAGGTAGGTTTGGTTCATTATGACGTTAAATACCCGCGTATAAACCCTATGAAACATATTTTCATACGAAGAGTTTAATTAGGTTATCTGCGATAAGTACACAAATTTTAACAATAAATAAATTAACTTTAAATTAATTAATCTAATTTTGGATATTGAAAGAAGTAACGGTTAAATATCTTAAGTAGACAATTTACAATCCCTTGTTGTGAAAAGCAATGTCAGTTATTAACATTCGTGATTCATAGAGACGTTGGTCGAAACAAATAGTTTCCATTGAGGGCCGGTACAGTGTGAGAGCTGATCCAACTTGATACATAATCTCTACATTCAAATTTATATTTATATCATTAATATCACAAAGTCATAAATAAGTTGAAGATAGCAATGGTGAGCGATGGTATTAACAGTTTTGTTTTCTCTCATCGAATGAAAGGTTCACTCGACTATAAGTGGCAAAGGTATATAGACTTCCCCATCATAAAAAGGTGTGCGTTCTCCAGATGTATAGAACCGCTAGTAATCGCTCTAAATATGACAGTGGTGGTCGTATTTTTTACTGTATCAGTTGAAAACAGTGACCTGTTATTCTATGTGTTGTGAAGTTACCAGGCTGGTAAATTTACCTGGTAACAACTTAATGGTTTAGGGTTGTGATACCATTATCTTAAGGTTAAAAATGACCAACCAAATATCTCCTTTTCCAGTACACATATATTGGTGTTTTTTTTAGTTTTAAAGGCGAAACGAGCAGCTTGAGCCTTTATGACTACCGATGCCCATAAACATTGGCATGATTATTACCTTCTCTCCTTCCCTCCAATGGTGAAATCTTTCCACCAGCTACTCCACGACAACATAGCAGCTGCCACTTTACGTCGGTATCATGAGAGCGAGAGGTAGCCCCCATTTGTGCCAATTCTAGGAGCATGGCACTACACCTTAAAAAATACTGCCTTGTTCATGTTGTTATACTGTGTCAATTTTGCAAAGGTTTCCATGCGTCTTACAGACTAGCATCACTAGTGTTAAAAGCGAATGCTGGGATCTAGATCTTTATTACACTACAGCAATGATAATATTGCAGCAATTCAAATAAATGTATTCACAAGTGTTGGGTTTTCTTTTTTTCCGATCTTAATTTAAGTAATAAAATTAAATGAGGCCAGTATAGTATTTTCGTCATATCAATAAAAACTGCAATGTATAATATTATCGTACTTAAATAATTTAAATATTGACAAAATGTATAGTTTTATTAAGTATAAAAGCGCAGCTGCAGGAGATCAGGTGTTCAACGATTTCTTTTATTCCTTATTAGTTTTTGAATCGACTGAAATATTCCGGTATACATTTTTATTCGATTATGTTGCGTATGTTTAAAAAAAATATGCTCAGAATTGGAAATCGTATGGTTTGTATGATTAAGCTGCAGTTATGTCTTGAAGTGGTATGCGCGTTCGGGTATGGGTTCCAGATTTTTAATCATGATACTTTTGGAATTCCAAGTCCTTTTGAAATGTGTACCTTAAGAGGAAATATTTTATGGTTACGTAACCAAGCCGCTAATGGGAGTCGGCAGCAAATCAATGTCAGCATCAGCACTACTACTACAGCACAATGTTGCATAACTTACAATAGGTAAAGTTATCCTAAATATGAATACTCTTGGTGCAATATACTATACGCACTAAAATAAATTTATTTTTACCCAGCATAATGGGGCAAACTGAAGCTACCTCGTCGATGAGGGAGAATTTTCATAAACGTTTGGCACTTCGCTTCCTAGTGGTAATTTTCTATCTTCGTCGTGTCGTCTATGTCGTGTATTAAGTTAGAAAAACGCAATAAAATTAAATCAATAAACAATTCAGAATAAATTTCAGACTAGCTAAATAAGTGTGAATAAATGTATCTGAAGAGGCTACATTTACTATCTTTTCAACATTAGGTTGTTGCACATAGCTGTTTAAGTTCTGGAAACAGAACGGATTAACGTGAATACAACAACTTGCGTGAAATGAAGACATCAAAATTTATTTATCGTTGAGAAGTCTCCCAGATTTTGTTTCTCATAAAATTGTGCTATATATGCTCTCTGTACCGACTTTTGTTAATTGGAAAGTAAAATCAATCAAATCAATTTATACCCCAGAATATATATTTAAGTGATTACTTTTAGTAAAAAGTTATCGTGCAACTTAAAAAGATAATAACAGTGTGTACGAGATATAATAACATGCGAAGTAACTGGTACGTGTGGGGACTGATAAGATCCAATTCTGAAAATAATTTTTAGGTGTTATGTAGAGTAAAATAATCGGTCATTACTAGGGCGTGCGTCTGTCATTACCTTGTTAATTACGAAGAGTTGTTTCTCGGATACTTAAGCTACACTTTCCCGGGCTCCTGGAAGGAATTACATATTGAAAAATTTATAACATGCTTATTACACGCCGATTTAAAATGAGTAAAGTAATTTATTCTCTCACAGGAGAACTCACATATTTTGTTCACAATTTCTCTGTTTTTCTCTCTCTATTTGTCAGACAAAAACGATATTGTCTGATTTTGTTCGATAAAAAAATAACAAACATCATAAAGTATTTCAATATTTTGTGCTAACAACATGTTTACCATTTTTCCAGAATACTTCATTTCTATTTGAAGCTTTAACTATCTTTTTAGCAGATAATTTAGAAAAAAAAATATCCTACAATTAACTACATTATTGAAATGAAAAATATGTTATACCTTACATTCCTCAAAATTTTGTACAGAAACATAACAGTAAAAAAATATTTTAAAAAATTAAAAGAATAAAATAAAAAAGCGGTATTCATGAACTCCTCCAATCATATTATCCATATTAATATATGGTTTCTCTTATTTTATAGGTAACAGATCGATCAAGATTTAAAAAAAATCCCTTATCACGCCGAAGCAGCATGACTTTGATGTAAGCTTTTCGGACAACACGATGCCGACTCGATAATATATTGCTTCCGATGTGGGTCTTTAATTGAAAGGTGATGATACGGTATGTCTATTTTCTCTTGCATAAAATATTGTTACCTGACTTAAATTATACGATCTACGAATAGTAAGCCACGTAGCATAAGATTAATGGTCACGTTATTATTGAGGGGTGACTGAGGCTCTCGATGTGCGAATTTACCGTGCTCTCGCTGAAGCACAGCGCTGGTAACTACTAACTGGACTGGACAAGTGGGGTACTATACAATCGCTAATAAAATGTTTAAATTCAAATAAATAAGGCGTTTATTGTTTTGACACCGTGTAAACCCGTTTTAAAGATTCTACGCTTACGAAGTTGTGGACAAAAACGAGTTGTAAATAAATCAATAGCTTTTTAGGATGTTGATAATTCAAGGAACTTGCACGTTATATCAGGGGATATTGACAGAACACTACGCTATTATATTTTAATACAATTTAATTTTTAAAAATTAAAAACAATGAAATGAAATAGACTAATTCTTACTTAATGACATTATTCAAAAATAAAATATATTCATTGTTTTGCTCTATCTGTCTATATAAAAGCGGAATACCTCTTAATGTTTAGTCACGAAACCTATACAACACATTTAGACTTGAAAATTTGCAGCTACGTTCTTTTTAGGGTGCAGACATCCCCTAGCCCTGAGAAAGAATGTTATGAAAATTCACAAAATAAACCGCGCACACCATTTTATATAAAGATAAGTACTTCATATTTTATCGGTCTCTCTGATAATATTTAAATTATCTAAAGAAAAACTAGCGAAAACTGCTAATATTTTCCATAAATTTAGTTAAAAACATTTTATAATATCTATATAGAGACAATCATACGTGTATGACTGAATTTATTTAAAATTAGTATAGTCAAAATAGCACTTTTTCTGTACCATTATCTAATACACCCATAGCTGAGCTATATTGTGTTTGATCTCTAAAACCTAGAAATAATAATAGTCTATATAATCATTACCAACTGCAGTAATTGTGTAGCTTAAAGAGGAAAGAAGAAAAAAAATATTTTTCCCTATATTCATTGTTTCGCTTCATACGTATAGTCATACGAGGATAAACCACTTTCTCGTGTGAATTCACGTCCATGAAGTTTTTAGATATGTTTGAAGCTGATGATTTATGAGAGTTTTGGAAGTACGCGTATTTTGTGATGCAGAGCAGGATAAAACAATTTTGCAAGATTGTGTGTATTTTCGCACGTGTAACGGTAGATGCATATTTTATAAATAATATGCAATTGCAAAGACACCTTCTCAATTGAGAAGGTGTCTTGTCTTTATGACAATTCTACTTAAAATGTGTGAGTAGATAAAATATAAAACATGTGTTAAGTTTTGTATGCAAGTAAAGCGTCAAAAAAGCACCGCCATAACAACTATGCTCCAATAATACAATAATACCGACTATATGTAAGTGTTATGTGATGGCTTATATCGGTACTATGTGATGGCTTATGTCGGTACTATGTGATGGCTTATATCGGTATTATGTGACGGCTTTTGTCAGTATTATGTGACGGCGTTTGACTATAATGCAAAAAGGGAAGTACCTCTCATTTATATATCTGTTAATTTATGAACACTGCGGAAAATATTGAACAAGCGTTGGTATTCAATGAGGTATTCGCTAATTAATATCCTGCAGTTGAAAATTGTGTGACGCTTTTTATAACGCGCGCAACCAATTACAAATCAGCGCGGGTTTTTTTTTTTAAATTCATCTCTTGCTTGCTTCACCTACATCCAACGGTTAAATGTCAATTTATGTTATTTAAACGAAATTACCTGTCGCACTGATCTCGCGTAATTATGTACGGCACCTTGGAGCGAGAGGTCAAAAAGAAATTCACTTAAAACTGTAACATGCCCTTCGCGAGACACCGAAATAAAGCCGGGTCATTTTCGAAAACCAGTGTCGGAAAGTGAAACCTCTAGAGCATTTATTACCGAGTAAAATATGTAGATTGCCGGCGAGATAATAATGATATGTGCTTGTGGTAATGAAATTTCCCGCTGTCAAACGGTGCCAAAGTAATTTGCGTCTCTGGCAAAGAGCGATGCTGGACCGCTTTCAACTTACGCAACGCGTTAATGAGACTTGTTTGGGGGTTAATTTGTATTTAAGAGGGCAATTTCATGGGTTTCAAATATGTCTTAATGTATTTTATGTTTCTACAGGTTGCTTAAAAACCCATCTTTTGTCTTCCAAGAATTGGTGACAAGTGATATAGGTGTGGTGGTGTGATGGATTTTCAATAACACCGCTGCAAAGTGGCTACTACGCTTATAAATATCAACATCATCATCATTATCAGCCCTTATTTCTCCACTGCTTGACATAGGCCTTTTTCAATGAACGCCAAGATGGCCGGTCTCCTATTACTCGCATCCATCCCGGACCAGCTACTGCACCGAGATCGTCTTCTCACCTGCTGAACGGTCGACTAACACTTCGTTTTACTAAACGCGGCTCCGCTCCAGAACCTTTAATCTTGTAAACATACTTTAAAAAAATTTCTTCTTCTTCTTAAAAACTTCATCTTATTAGACGAAAGTCCCTGGGTGTCAATAGTTCGTTGTCACTTTTCAAAATCTGATCGCTCAGTTTGCTTCTATGTACACGTGTACCTTGATTTGTTAAATGTGTACTACAATTTATTACTTATTAATTTTATCATTGAAATTAAAATACCTTGATTCATTACACTAGTGCTATAATTAGTGGTTAGATGGTTTTCAAAGTTTGTCTACAGATCACATTACAACTCCTGCTAGGACATAATTAGTTGCATTCAGTTTACTGATCTTTATTATATTTTACTATTACTAAGGAGTTTATTTCCGTAATGAGACACAGATTAAATATATTTAGATATGTTGCAAATTTATTCATAAAACTGTCGTAAACTATAGATTTCACAGCAATTAAGGGCTCAATCGAGTTATGTTACTAGAACATTTGTAATTAAAAACACTTCAAGGTTAATAGTAATGTGATATCCTGTTGCCAAGCCGTTGTTGGACTTTTAAACAGATTTTTACTTTATGAAAATATCTCACGCTCTTCTCTGTTCTCTTTGTCTGTGTGTTATCTATGGAATATTTATTATAGTTCAGTAGCTACACCACACCACAAGGCCACGTGGTCTTGTGGTACACGTGTTTAAACGCAGAACAGTCGGAAGTCAAGTAGTTGGCGATGTTACACCCCGTGTCTCGGACGTCGGTCCTGCGCTTGATTTCTCTCCGGTCGTGTCGGATTTTCGTCCCATCGGAATAGGAGAATGAGGGAACAGCGAGTGCACTTATGCCTGTGCGCACACTTGTTCCCTGCGCAGTTGACTAGTACTAGTCTCTATAAAGATGGCCGTCATGGCCTAAACTCACCTAGGACGATATTATTACTTATATAGCTATACACTTTTCATAGGTCAGCGATTGCGTATAGTTATTACTGTAACATGCTAATGATCTATTGTTTACCCCAAAACCAACAGAAGCTAATTACCACCTCAATTATTTGTCGTACTCTCTTGTAAATCAGAATGTTTTGAACATTCGAATCCATACCTGTCGCCTGTTTTTGGTGGCTTCGTTATACCTCTCAATCCAAATTAATGTTACAACAGCTCAATTTTCGTTTCAATGAAAGCTGTTTATGCCGCACACACTGATTGACTGCGGGGTAATTACGTTATAGTTTCACAGAACCCCCGCGGCCACCCTGGGCGACCACTCCGGCGATCTCTTCATATTTGTTAAATCATCACAACCCTGTAATTTTGATCGATATCTTCATCGAGAGCGCAGATTTATGATTCACAAACTTATGATCCGAGTAAATAGTATCGGTTGAGATTGTGAGTACTCCGTGATTATTGGCAGTGGTGTCGTTTTTCAATAGCCCCTTTATATCAGATTGACCCACATGGGACGGTGAAATTGACATTCTTACAACATCACACTTCAACATATTATCTTACTTAACATGCTGTTCATTATTTATATTTTTATCTTAATTTTGTTTGAGTGGTTTGTGGCGATATATTGCCTATAGCGTAAGTAACGCATATAAAACTGTATACAAGCATATGAACCTAAATATCATCATCTTCAGCCTGTATTCGTACATTGTTAGAGGTAGGCCGGCTCCAAGCGACACACACATAGGTAATATGTTGTCACTCCATCTAGCTGTAAATAAACAATACATATTCAGTAGTATAATATATATTTATACTTATATGAACACTAGAGATCCGTCTCGGCTTCGCCCGTCAAGGAATTATACACCAACTCGTTCCTCGGAAATCGCTCTAAAAGTGAGTGAAAACCGCATGAGAATTTCAGTGGATTTTATGAAAATCGATCACACACAGACCGTCAGCTTTTAGGGACGATGTTTTATAATAATTATAGATGTACGGGTAGATACAAAATTTCAAAAACACGTTGCTGTATAATTGACTATCATCGAACGATCATTGTACAATACACACTGTTGATGAGCCAATTTTATCTAATCTTCATTTTGCTGTCCTCACCTCAGCAGGGCCATTTTACGAAGGCGCATGACTCAATGGCATAGGTAACAGATCGATAGTCAGATATACGTTATTTAAAAAACATATTTTCGACTCATTGACAGTAATTAACGCTTACACGTTCGCACTTAAATTTCCAGTAAAGCTCTCGACTTTTATCTCCGGTTCTGTATTTAATGCGTTCGTATCATGCACGCATGTGCAAATATTTTTTAATGAACATGCTATTTTGAAATGTATATTAAACAAAAAAAGAAATATATATATATA
>JAFELO010000362.1:715160-743371 GCA_017140195.1 Eumaeus atala | reverse complement strand
AACTTTTTATAGTAGGGAACCAGCAGTCGAGATCTTTCTAAGATTACTGACGCCCGTAGAGATCCGTACAATTGATATGCATCTGCATGTTGCACTTCTTCAAACCAACCCTTTAATGAGCCACCGAAAACTCATAAACCATGCGAAGTGCGACTGCCACCGACGGTAACATGTGAGCGGGAGGTCCTGCTACCGCTACCGCTGCTATGCAGCATATCAGCTCATCTATATAATAAATTTATACAGTATCAAATATTGAATCTTAGCATGACACAATATATATGTAGGACTGGAGGTGCACAGATGAAACCGCGGGATGATGCTAGTGTTAGAGTAGAAATCAGTTTTACCAGATCATCTTATTTTACTGATTTCTTACAAAAAAAAAAAAACATTCCTAATTAAAAAATAATTAACAAATAATAAAGCCATGATCCCTTCCTTTTCCCCTCCAGTTGAAAAGGGCCACTGATACACACACAAACCACATGAATCGTGATACCGAATATATCACTTTCGGGCGGTATCATGTAACCGAGAGTTACCTCCGCGGTCGTGCCGGCTCAATTCCGCTACAATGTAGCATGGTTCAACCCTTTTTTTTTGTTGACGCGGGGAAACGCATTTACGCGCCTTCACCGGCCCTGGGTGGGGTCCAGTGGTGCGTGGGACATGCGGTAGATGATGGTGCCAAAGATCCACAAAAGCCACCGCGAGTGCCATCAGTGCCGCCCTTGGTGAGGTGCCCCGGAACAACAATCATCAGGGCACCTCGACGGCTAGTCAGCCCCCTAAGGGACCAACTCCACCTCCACAGATGGGGTTGCCCAGCACTACAGGACAACCCCACCGACTTTGGGACAGTGCAATGGGGTGAGGTGCCCATCCTCGCCCCTTGTCCCGTGCGCAAAAGCGCCACCTCCTCTTGCTCTTAGGTCTCCTCTTCTTATAAGAGGGGTACCGAGAGCGATTCCTCCTCCTGATCTTTAAGCCCCCTCTTCTTATAAGAGGGGTGCAAAGATCCCCCTCGGTTCAATTGGCTTCGCCTGGGTTCGCCGCAGGCTACTAAGTCCCACCGCCACGACAAGGCTTGAACCATGATGGGGAGCATGGTACTACCCTTACTAGCCTAAGTGAACCAAAGTGTCAATTAGGGTAACCAATAAAAACACTAAATTAATCTTCGAGACTACTGAAGGTATTCAAAGATATTACGGCCTAGTACACGCTACGTTCGATTGAACAATATTGTAGTCCCATAGCTAAAGTTTATCAGGACACCGTTTGCTATATGTCACGTGTCGTCACGTCGTCTTGTACTCCGGACGACATGGACACGACTCGTATTTCATCGCCGCGCTTATCTGTACATGTTCCTTCAGTTGCTATGATTTATTCTGTGGCTCAACACTTAAGTTTTCCTTGTGCTATAAGTATTCAATTAATTTTATTTACATTAAATGTTTAGCAGTATTAGTTGTCTATATTGTAACGTAGTTTGCCATATTGAAGAGAGCTGTGTGTGGCGCCGAATAGAAGCCAAAAATGTAGGTTTATTTTAAAACTTATTAGCAGCATTCAGAGAATCTCAAGGTTTATGAGTGCGTGCCTAAGGCTTATCCCTTTTTCATCGTATATTCTCTTTCTAGGGGGTCTCATGTCTCTGTTTAACACACTTTTATCAGGTCCAGCAGTAAAAAAAACTGACTAATGAAATCTAAGAATCTTAATTACACGCACATCTAATTGCTGTATCAAGATGGAACTAGGCAATTATATATATAGATTATATGACAATTCAATATTATGGTACCATCGAGCTAATCAGATGATGGATTTGGAAGACTCTTGATGGAACCTTGTACCTATTAGTAAACAAAATTGTTCTTTTGTTATTATATTTTTGTATGCGTGTTTTTATTAAACTATAAATTTTAAGGTTCCTCATTGGATCCATGCTCTATATTCCTTCAAAGTAATAAAGCACCATCGGGAGCCCTTTTCCATAGACATGCGTATAATTGTTATGCAGATGCATCGTTCAACTTTCCTCCTTCCGTCCAATGGGCCGACGAATACTCCATATAAAACGTATCACCTTTTGGCGGTATAAGGTGAGCGTGAGGTTCCTTTCTGGCTGCAGCTCAGCACCGCACACGCCCTGGACCTTCCACGAGGGCAATTGATCACAACTACGTAGTATCGAATTACGTGTATACGTATTACTTTCTATGTATTACTCAGTGTCCAATGTAATAAACAAGTTGATAAGTTACCTATTCGTAGCTTAACATTAATTAGACCTTATTTAGAAGAATATAAGGAGACCTCATAAAATACTACATAATAAGCGGTAGAGTGAACTTGTCGATGGTGAAATACATGACTATGGTTGCTCACAAAAAATGTATTTATTGTTTAATTAAGAGATAACTAAATCGTAGCAGACGGTTTCACATGTAATGGTTTCAAACGTACCGGAGTGGTTAAAAACATTTTATAAATGCCTAGACACATTATTGCTAAGATATAAGTAATGACAATTTCAGAGCGTAGTTTAAGGTTTATTTTTTATATAAATATGAAGAGACTAAGTGTTATAACTTTAACGCAAGGTTAAAACTCAACTGTGGCAGAGGTGTACCAATAGGTATATGGTTCCTATACATTATATACTTATATACAATACTTTCTTGGCCCAATTATTGTGTCAATACTACCCACAATATAAATTATGGCAGCAACTATAAAATAAATAAAAACCAAACTCGGACAAAATCGTGGCCAATATGTTATATGTGCATATGGTAATACCAGTCGACCGCCAAATTTATATTTGTCTTTTAGATCTAGATATTACTGTTTTTCCGTAATATTAGCTACTACATTGTATTAATATGGTTTTGACGTCTACTGAAAGTTGTATTAAATAAATGATTGAATTAATGATTATTGTTTTATTACTTTATTCCACTTGGACATTAATAAAAACTTAGTATTGAGGATGGAGTGGTGGCGACTAAGTGGCAGGAAACTCGCCGTCCTAATTTACATGAAACTAGCGAGACGGCCCGGCTTCGCTTGTAACTACAGGTATTGTTATCACAACGAGCTATAGACTAAAAATTTCTTGACGACATTTTCTAGCCATGGGTGAAAACCGCATGGAAATCCAGTTAATATATTTTGAGAGAACACATACAGACAGACAGCTTTTGGATACTTTATTTTTTTCCTTTATATGGTAAACAAGAAATCGGAGTCTTTTTTACGACTACCGACGTCCATGAACATCAGCATAATTACATTTCCATGCGTTGCCCCCTTTTTCTCCTCCGCCTATGTGCCGCCAGCTACTCACAAACCCCACGAAACACACCGACTATGTCACTTGACGAGCGAGAGGTACCTCCCCAGTCGTGCCGGCCCGATTCCAATGCAAATAACGAAGACTTTGTTTTATAATAAGAATAGAATTTAGAAGATGGTTTGTAATGTTCACTTTAAATTTAATTTAACATAAGTAACGTTGCTTGTTTGTTTTTGTGGTAAACGATGCGGCTTGAAATGGGGAATAGTATAAAGTAAATAATAATACAATGAGAATTAACATAATAATAATTACTTATTATAATAGACAACTTGACATGACTTTATGTAAAGTACGTATTCGGATAAATAAGAGATTTCTCTTATTAGTCAACGTAATGTTGCCTGGGATCCAGGTTTGATCTCAACTTATATAAAAGGCACATCGTCATCCACCACCATCATCATCAGCCCTTATCGGTCCACTGCTGGACATAGGCCTCTCTCAATGAACGCCAAGGCGACCGATCTCCTGCTACTCGCAACCATCCCGGACCGTCTACTGCACGGAGAGAGAGAGTTGTATATATAATTAATATATAGGGTTATTGATTTGGAGATGTTGGAAAAAATGAAATAAAAATTATTTGTCTAGGGAGCTAATGAGCAGTCAGAACCTTTTTGAGAGTATCTACGCCCATGAACATTCGTATAGAAGCTAAGTAGACGCGTTGCCCTTTTACCGGCATCCCCTCATTGGACCACTGGAAACTCTCACACCGCACGAAACGCTACCCCGTAGCTGTCCTTATAAGGCGGTATCGTGTGTGTGGGAGGTACCTCCGCAGTCGAAGGGGCCCGATTCGGCTGTGAAGCAGCAACAACTACCTCATACAAATAGAAGCAATGACATTATTTCTTAGGAAACTTGGAGATTACAAAATACAACTTTACATTACGACAACGTTTATTCATAAATAACTAGAGATCCGCCCCGGGTTTGCCCGTTAATAACAAGATGCTACCTAAACAAATTATACACCAAACCCTTCCACAGAAATGACTCCATCCATAGGTGAAAATCTCAAGAAAATCCGTGCGGTAGATTTTGAGAAAGTGTATCACTTATGGTGACACTTCGTGATATAGTTTTATAATATGCATAGACCAGCGACATTCGTGACAACTTAAGAAATCCTTACCACCTAAACTAATGACATCACCTACATGTTCTTACCAAACATTAGCTTTGCTCTAAATACAATTTAAACATTGTTCAATATAATAAATTATAGCTATAAACATAGACATAGGAATCAGAATGGCACTGGCGTCATTTGAAAAATGCAAATGTTATTGTCCAAATTCAAATTGAGCAATGATAGAGGCTGATATAACCAATTTAAAGTGTATTACTTAAATCATGATGCTATTAAAATTCATTACATGATTAAATCAATAGTTATTTGAACAATGTTGTGTTACGTAATAGTACTAATAAAATTATAATTTTGATTGTAATCAGCTAAAAGGCGTGTAAAAAGATATATTTCTGGTACGATTATTTATTTTAAATTTTTGGGTATTATTATAATATAATAAAAATTCTCTGAATTATAAAACATAAAGTAAGAGAAATCATAACACTCTTATTTTCTTTTTGTAACAGGTAGTGTCCCAATTGATTACAAACTTTGTGTGATATGTAGGTATTGACTATTATTTTATACTCAATCAACACTTTTACTAGGTAATCCATTTATATGGACTACGTAGTAAATATTTAGTAATCTCTGGGTGGTGGGTACGGTAATATCAAAAATTCCATCATCTATTTAAAATGTGTAATGCCAAAAAGAAGTCTATATAATTTATTAGTCGGCTATTGCCTACACAAAGTGACGGGTGGTTGCCATTTGAAGTCAACTAGGAAAATAATCAAGTAATTTTTATAATTGCATTATCAAATATATTTTACTTTTATCAAAAATTAATTTTACTCAAGTTTGCCTTCGCTATAGTCACTCATAGAGCGTACTATGTCGTATGTTCTTTGTAGTGAGGCACTATTAAATATTTAATGCGTAAAACTTATGGAAGTGTCACAGTTATCAAGGTGTTTTTGGGCATCTGGTTTTCGAGTCTTCTCATATCATAATTAAATCATTTTTTAATAATTAAATAAGTTTTCCATAAATTTTACACATTAATTGGGTTGATACTTGTACACGAAACACAAACGTCAGATAAATTATAAATGTGATCGATGGTGGTGCCCTACAGGTTAAAGAAAGTGTCTCGACCCTTGCTTTCGTTAAGTCGCCGACGGGCGACGGGTCAGCAGTTCGCGACACATAAACATGTCGGCGACTCGCAGGCCGCAGCTCGCCCCGGAACCACTTTGTTTCGTTAATATACTGCCAATCATAATCAAACTGCACTCGCTTCTGTCAGCCGTCAATTTCTTAATCCTTACATGGGAGTAATTTCAATATTGAACCCTTGTTTCTTTGCTTTTGCTTTTGTGTCGTTTTCATGTCGAGTTAATTTTTGGAGGTGATTGTAGTTTTTGATGAATTGAGTTGTGTTATTAGACATTCATAAATATCGCAGGGACACCGATAGCCCTACTAATGTTACAAATGAGAAAGCTTGTATGTTATCCTTTCGCGCAAAAGCTATAGAACTGATTTTGGTCAAATTTGACTCAGGTTTCAATGTGAATTGGCATAATCCCTCCTTTGCATACACATCGTATGTGACCATGTATAGTCAGGTAAAATTATTTTTTTATTACTATATTGTGCATCAAAATATCTACGGTATTTATACAATTTTAGAGTTGCACATATTGATGCAACTTAAGATCTCTAGAGATCTTAAGTAGCATTAATATATGTATGAAATCACGTGTTCATGTACAACTATTTCAAACATTTTATTAATAGAATTTATTTTGTCATTAATCTGTTATTGGTTGTTTTACGTACGCAATCACGTGTAAGTTGTAAATCACTTGGTTTTACGACAGAGCTGATATATTTCAAGTTGACGCTCTTAGAAATTAATGGCTGCATGAACACCTGAAGACTTAATATATTTACGTGATGTGTTAAATACAAGTACAAAATCCCATTTAATTATTATGTATTCAAGAGTTATAGTATCTTAAGTTTACCCGAATGTTACTCATTATAGTAGCACGACGTTTCAGAAGCTTTACGACAACCGTGGTCACGAGTGGACCACAGCCGTCAAACCACTGTTTACCTAGCCCGACGTTTCAGAAGCTTTACAGCAACTATGATCACTGGTGGATTCCATAATAAATATATAATTCAAAACAAATAATTGCAATAAACCGTGATAAAAAAATAATATATATCCGGCTGACTTCGCCAGTGAATACCCTGATATCCGATAAGTCGGCTGGATTCAGAAATTCTGAGCTTTAAAATTTCACTGAGTCTATGGGTGATAACCGAATTAAAATCCGTACAGCAGGTTTTGTAAATTGATCATATACACTTTTTGAGATTTTTTTATAGCTTATGAGGCAAACGTGCAGTTGCATATATGTGATCACCAACGCGAAAGGAAATAACGAAGAGGGTAGCTGATTGCATAAAGGAGTATTACGCGGAAAAATTACGCTTAAAGCACATTAGTTTTATAATATATGTATTGTATAAATATATATATTCGTGACATAGTGTAAGAATTTCTAGAGATTACTCCCAACAAGCAAACAAGTGAATATATTTAGAAACGTTACCTTTTTGTAATGGATATTGGTTACAGACTGCAAACATATAGACATAGACATACTATATGGAGAAGGCCTTCGACAGGTTGTGGCACGCGAGGCTCCTCTACAAGTTGGTGGACGCCGGCGTCCCGCTGGCGCTTGTGAGACTAGTGGCGTCATTCTTGGCAGGTAGGACTTTCCGGGTAGCGGTAGAGCGGAGGCACTCCTCAGTGAAGGCCATTAGTGACGGAGTGCCACAGGACAGCTGCCTATCCTCTTGCACGTACGCGGCCTGCACCAACGACATCCCCACACTCGATGATCCCTCGGGAGGGGGTGGGGTGGATGTCATGCTCTTACTGTTCGCCGCTGACAGCGCATACGTCACCTCGTCCCGAAAGCCGGAGCTCGCAACTGGGCGCATGCAGCGCATTGTGGACCGGTTGTTGGAGTGGCTCGGCAAGTGGCGCATGTCCGTCAATGTGGATAAGACGACGGCGCTATATGTCAGCAAGAGGCGCTCCATGCCGGGACGGTTAAAGTTCAGAGGCCTGGATGTGTCTTGGGAATCCCCAGTCGTGTATCTCGGATGCAGTATCAACCGCGCGCTGCGGATGGGCTCGCAGGTGGAACTAGTGGTCAACCCGCGTTTTGCTGTAGCCGGTGCTTGCATTTGGACTCCCTACACGGTAAAAAACTGGGGATTTACAGGACGTATATCCGGTCACGCCTCACTTACGCCGCCTCCGCATATTACGCGCGAACCTCCCAGGCCCAGCGGAAACGCCTGCAACCCAGGAAAACATCTCCCTACGGGTCACCACGGGAGTAACGATGTGATCGCGCGTGACTTGGGGATAGGAGTCGCTGGAGGAGTTTGTGGTTCGATTGTCGAGCGCTATGTTTTATAGGGCAAATAATGGACCGCATGCTCATCTACGCGACCTGGCCCCGCTGCACGCGCGACCACCTGACGGGAGACCGTAACTACCGTTCTATTTCTCCTCTAACTCAATATCGGTCACGTACCTTGGGCGACAACAAAATAACCATGAACCTGGCTTATTACTTCACCTACTGAGCGCATGCAAATTTATGGACTAACTCTGTCAAAGGCCAAGTTTTAGTGCTAAACATTCTAATAAGTAGAAAGATTGCTTTCTAACTTACTTTACCACGAATGCACGTAAAGTTACTGTATAAATAGTATTAATAATAATATGAGTGGATTTTAGTTAAGAAATTAATTACGTGTTGGATATATTATACACTTCAAATTACATGTACAGTTTAGTGTACAGACTGTACACTGGTTTTTACTGGTCATTTATTTTATTACTCATATTTTAAAGGCCATTTTATTAATATAAAACCACAAATATATAGTTAAATTCTTGTTAAATAAATAATATTTTTAATTTAAATTATAGATATTTCCTGTAGATAGACCTTTCTTGACTAGATATGCTATATACTAAATACACATTAATATGACGTTATATACAATATATTCCCCTGCGAATTAAAATAATCTATTCTACACATAAGCAATACCCGATAACTTTAAAGACGGGACATTCGTCTTATGTTAAATCTTTCTAAATATTCTCTTATTGTACTAGACAGTTTACTCATCTCAAAAGATCTACAAAAGTATCATTTGCATAAAAAAGTCAGTCAATTTTGTTAAGTTATAATAATAAATTGGTTATCTAGCTTTACAACGAGTGCCTTAAATTATACACAAGTCTAACACAAGGCTAACAACGACCTCACAAGCCATAAAATAAAATTCTGCTAAATGTTATGAATATATGGCAATTAACCGAGTCTCTTCCAGCTTATACTCTAGTGTAATGTATGAGTCTCGCTTATTTTGATGAAATACATATTTTTTGTCGGTAGATATTTTTTAATCTACGTTCCATTTATGTCTACGCAAATTTCGAATGTAGATATACAATTTTACGTATAGAGTTTTTCGTATGGATTCGGACCGTGCCATCCGGACTCTTGAAAGTGAAACCCGCACGAAACACGAGCACGTTGCCACGTGAGCGAGTATGTTGAGCTTGATATAGCTACAGTGTAGCAATAGTAGCAAACTACTTCTTAAAAACATTATAACAATAAATGTTACATTTATTCTTCATTCGCTGAAATGCTTTTTCTTTTGTAGCTTCTTAATTCTACTCATGAGTATTTATTTAGAGCCATGTAATTTTGGTAACAACAACAACACATCGGAGTGTTATATGTCACGAACCTTTCACATACTTGCCTTGCCTCCACATTCATTACAAACAAACAAAATTAAGTAAATCATTTTAAAAATAAACAACAAAATATCGATTAATAGCGTCGCAACAGAAAACAGGTGTCATATTAAGAGCCAAGATGCACAGCCCGTAAATACATAATGTACTCAAACACAAGATACGTAGATAAATTTATTTACAACCATCATGAATCACAAAATAATTGTAATTTGAAATGAACGTGGCGTGTTATAGGTCGAATATCTTTAAAATATTACAATAGTGGCGAAAGGTGGTTTCGTACAATCGTGAACAGAGTGCGTAATTCTTCTGAGATCATAATGATACAATTTAAATATTTATACCCAATAAAATAGTCGAGTAGATCGAAAATGATTAGACATTGCGAAACATCGCAATCACGCGGCCCGAATATTATTTCCCACGACCGCGCGCCTTGTTGCGCCCTGTTCTTCATGAACATTGTTATTGTAATAAAAAAAAAGTATCCCGTTATTTTATAAGCTTTCTGAATAAAGGAACTTCGAGGACTGCAATCCATTATCTATCATTGACATCTGTATCTAAACACCAATAAATCAACACGCCAGTATTAAGAAACCACTCTCCCTTTCTTTGTAATATAAGAAAGTTCTTCTGAAGATGTTATAATGCAAGGTACATTGAGCTTTAACTTTTGAGGCTTTAAGGAAGTTTGAGCTTCAGCAATTGATAAAAGTCATACACTTTTTATATCTTTGTGTTGTGAAGGAAGTGATACGGGTTCTAAATATAATAAGTGTATAATAAATTTGTCTAAAATATAAATAATACTATTTTCTATTCATTTTTTAAGAGGTTGTACTACGCTGCATTGCAGCCTAATTGTACCGGCTCCACCGGGAAGATACATCTCGCTCAGAGGTGATAAGTTCGGTATCGTGTTTCATGCGGTTCGTAAGTAGCCGGTGGCCCAATGGAGGAGAAAAAGTTGGCAACCCATCAGCATCGTAATCGTGCGGATGATTATTATGGGCGTCGGTAGTCATCAAAAGGTTCCAACTGATCTTTTGTCCCCCTGTACTCTATAATGTACAAAAAGTTTAATTATTTCAAAGTGCTGAAAAAAATAAGCTGAATGCAAAAGGATTGATTGCAAATGAAATAATTTTAATAACGTATTTATCTCGTATGAAATATACATACTATAAAAAGTTTATTTAACTTGATATGTCTTCTGCGCAGGTGCATTAATAAAATACAGAAAAGTCGAAACGACAGCCGCTGAATATATTCTAGATAAACCTATAGCCATAAAAGTTATGTTAATTGTAATGTATTATGTACTTAATATGAAATATAAGTATCAAGGAAACACCGTTAAATATTGCCGCTGTTGAGTAGTGACCGCAAAGGCGTACTTACGTTTTAGGGGTCTGTATTATACCGGTAAACCTGCCGTGTATCTGTCAAGATATTTACATAGTTTGTATTGTGATGACAGCTATGACAGCTGATGCCTTTTTTTGTTGACGCGGGGAACGCATTTACGCACCTTCATCGGCCCTGGGTGGGGTCCAGTAGCGTGAGGGACTCGCGGCACACGATACTGCCGAATACCCACAAAAACCTCCGCGAGTGCCATCAGTGCCGTCCTTGGTGAGGTGCCCCGGACAACAAATCATCAGGGCACCTCGACAGCTGGTCAGCCCCAAACCCAGCTCTACAGATGGGATTGCCACGCACTACAGGACAACCCCACCGACTTTGGGACAATGCAATTTTCCATTCTCGTCCCTTGCCCCGTGCGCAAAAGCGCCTCCTCCTGTTGCTTTTTGGTCCCCTCTTCTTATAAGAGGGTTTCCGATAGCGCTTCCACCTCCTGATCTTTAGCCCACTCTTTTTATTTTATTCAAAAAGGTACAGAAACAGACAACAGATCAAGTATTACAAGACACATAGTATACATAACAGACATAATTTTCAATCTGACGCCCATTTACAACTGCACACAACATTTCAATTTATAGCACATTATACAAGCTTTGCAAGCAATAAAACAAAAAAGTACCCGTGCAGAATGTAAAGACACTATTATATGCGTTATTCACAATAATTAGAGACTTATAGATATGATGTGACGATGCCACTTTTTAATGCGTTATAACTATTGTAGAATATATCAGATTGGAAGCTTATTGCGTTATAATTGTTACACATTCTTAAGAGTGGATTATTTTGGGAGGTATTATTGTTGCTAGGGGGAACAGAGAACAATTGTGGATTACGCATAGATCGCACTGGCACTTTAAAATTTATCTGATTAATTAGTTCACTATCAATTGATCCATTTATAATTTTGTGTAGCGTACACAAGCCGCTTAACCTTCTGCTCTCTGGGCTTATAATTTTAAACTTTTGAAGTCGATCATCGTAGTGTATTATGTTACGCTTTAGCCCTAACTTAGAACACAGCGCTCGAACAAACCTTCTCTGTATAGCTTCAATTTTGTCAATATGTCTTCTATATACAGGAGTCCATATAGTTGAACAATATTCAACCATACTTCTGACTAAACAGTAATGTAATTAGAGAGCTTGCTAGTTTAATAGGATTAGTATTCCTAAGTACAAATCACAACATACGTCTAGCCTTCCTGCAGATGTGGTCGCAATGAGGTCTGAAAGACATAGCTGAATCAAACGTCATCCCCAGGTCACGAAGCACATTCACCCTATCCAAAGCGTTACCCTTGACCATATGCGTGTAGTTGAATGGTCGTTTATTTTTGATAAATGTTATTATTTGACATTTTTTTATATTTAGTGAGATAGCATTTCTATAAAATCTGTTGGTAATTGTATTTGAATCAATTTGGAGCTTACCGCAGTCACTGCATTCAGATATGCGTCCAAATTTTTTTAAGTCGTCTGCGTAAGCCAAAAATTCACTGTTGATTTGATATAACAAACTGTTAATAAATATTAAAAATAGAAGAGGACCTGAGTTATAAAATTGCGGCACCCCTGATGTCGCTATAAACGGCACTGATTCATACCCGTTAAGTGTAACTAATTGAGGCCTATTTTGTAAGTGAGTCGTGAGCCCTCCATATAAGCTTCCCTGGATTCCAAAATGTAGAACTTTAGGCAGTAGTGTAACATGGTCAACACGATCAAAGGTGCCACTCTTAAACAGATCAATATTAAGCAGTTTATTTAGCAAGTCGCTTTTAGTTATAGTTAACTTACCAATCGTACAATTTGATGAAGAACAATTTGTTGTGTAGGAATATGATGGTCTGGGAGCACAATAAACTGAGAAGTAATTTGCAAATAGGTCAACAATATCTTTACCCGAGCTACGAGGGTGGATCTAAAAGTTCTAAACCCGACCAAGAAAATGAAAGAAAAGTGGATCTAAATTTATTTTTATTTTTCGAAATAGTCTCCATCTAGTTCAATACACTTCTTCCACCTGACCTGCAACTTGTTTATCCCCTCGAAAAAAAAAAGAAGATTCCGGAAGGTCGGCGAAATAATCGTTTACTGCGACTATCACCTCTTCTTTGGTCGAAAATTTCGAGCCACCCAAATGTTTTTTTTAAATTTGGAAATAAATGATAATCCGAGGGGGCTAAATCCGGCGAATAAGGTGGGTGGGGCAGCAATTCGTAGCCACAATCATGGATTACAGACATTGTTTCAACCGAAGTGTGAACACGTGCATTGTCTTGATGAAACAAAACTTTCTTACGCAACATTCCCGGCCTTTTTTCTTTTATTTCTTCCCGGAGTCTTCGTAAAAGCTTACAATAATAACTAGAACTTATAGTTTGACCTTTCGCTAAATAATCTACAAAAGTATTGCCCTTCGCATCCCAAAAAACAGATGCCATGACTTTGTTAGTCGACAAAACGACTTTAGCCTTTTTCGGTGTAGGAGAGTCTGATCTTTTCCACTGTTTGTCGCTTTGATTCAGGAGTATGGTGGTGAACCCAGCTTTCGCCATGGTAACAAATCTAGACAAAAAGTCCTCGGGATCAGTCTCAAAAAGTTCCAAACACTCTCGCCAAATTGTGTATCGGACTCGTTTTTGTTCAGCTGAAAGCAACCTCGAGACCCAGCGAGCAGAAACCTTATGGAACCCCAACTCTTACGTTATTATGTTTTGCACCCGGCCATAACTAATGTTTGTTATCTCAGCTATCTTACCAATGGTCAAACGTCGGTCACCCAGTACGAGATCACAAATTTTATCGATGTTTTCTTTCGTGGTAGAGGATGTAGGCCTTCCACTCCTAGGATAATCTTTAATGCTCTCACGACCGTGACACGATCTTAAACTCAGCTGCCTACTTCTTGACACTGGAATACGATGGAACAGACTCCCCCAAAGTGATCACCATATCTTGATGTATGTCTTTTGGTGATAGGCCTTTTTTATTGAGGTACTTAATGACTGCACGGTCTTCAATTTTCTCCATTATTGAAAATTGCGTCAGATTGCTTCAAAATTTATATTGTGCAGTATCGGAATAAAACTGCACACAATAAATCAATATGACACATACTAACAAATGACGGTAGATTTAAAAAGATGTCATAGCTCCATGTAGGTTAGGCCACGATTTTTTTCGATCCACCCTAGTACATATCCCGTCCCAATGATAGACACTGCTCGAATAGCTATTGGTAATACGTTTACTTTTTGTATAAAGCCAAAACAATTTAATATTGGTCTTAAGGTCATCCTGTTCTTATAAGAGGGGTGCAAAGATCCCACTCGGTTCAACCGGCTTCTCTGGGGTTAACCCTACTGAGCCCCACTGCCACGACAAGGCTTGAACCATGCTGGGGATGACAGCTGATGCCTGTGTTAGACAAATACAATATCGAGTACGGCCCCGAAGGCTATGAGGTGAGTACACAAGTGATGTGTTATTTCCCTTTTAAAACGTAAAATTTTATCACCTCACGAATTTCATTACTTTCCATTGTTGAGAAAATTTACGGCAGAAATATTTCTAGGGGGACCTAGAACTTCTATCAGACAAATTCTATCAGTTCGTATAAATTCAAATTTGGCGTTCTATTTTTGAAAAGATGATAGAATATAATATAATAAATTTTGTTTGTCTATCTTTTTTTAATTCGTCGTTTCTGCCAGTTAAAAATCAGCCTGGTGTATATAACATGGTGACAAAAGTGGCATAGAAGTTAAAAGCTAAGAAAAAAAACTCTGGTGATGTTTCTAGTCGTGTCAGCCTAAAAATTTAATAATCTGGGTAGGAATTGTTATTTACTCCTACTATTTGAAGGCGTGTTGAAATATTTTCTTGATAGTTGACGTCCGTTGAATACGAAATTGGAGTCACTACGTACATTTTTGTTTTCCAAAAGGTTGTGCTTTGTACAGAGGAGTTATAAGAATATTTTGTTGTAAATGTGCAATTATTAGCGTGATGACGAGCCTCTATCTCCCCCCAACTGTGGTGAATATTTTATGATCGAAGAATGTTGTGTTTCTCGAGGTAAACGTTCTTACATATTATTTCAGAATTTGGGCCATATTTTATTATCACGACCGGCTGGCTGAATCGGAAATGTTGCGGTTAGGGCGCGTGTTCGAATCCCGCCTAGGTCTTGGATGTTTATATATGTATTATATGTAGTTCAGTAATAAAGTTCTGAAATATACAAACTTTCTTAAATTTCTAAGAATATATTAAATATCTTTCCGTTGTCTGTAACACTAGTCCTAACGGTACTTAACACAGGGCTGGGCAAACGTGGTGTAATTAATTCCACAGATATTATTATTAATTGTGTTTTCGTGTTTTATATCAGTATCGTTTTCCTCAATCACAAATGCAAAATGTCAAAAAATTATATAGGTAACATCTGAATAGTTTGTTAAATATATATGATAAATCTAAAGTAAATTGAATAAATAAACTCCCGCTGATGCTCCTTATAACCCGTGTATCATCATAATTCAACTAAATAAAAATTACAACTTTACCTACCGAATACTTTTCTCATCATTTAATATTTTAATACTGCTCGAAAATTCTTTTTCGGGCTTCGGATTTGAGAACACAAACGATTTTTGCATGATAATAAATATATATGTTCTTACTGGTTGTTGTCTTCGACTGGGTCAGCGTGAACTACATACAAAACCACGTGCAAAAGTTGGTATTTTAGACGATGATGACTTTACTCATAGACGACTTGACGTGCTCTCCGACTCGTGACGTGCTCACTAGCAACGCCATCTTCTTGACTTCAAGCTGATATTAGAAATGGAAATGAGTTATACTGGAACATTTATTTGGAACGTTGTGTCGACAGCGTTGTAAAGTCAAAAATCATCAAAACCTGTTAATAGTCGTAGTTGTGGCGTGATTGAGTAATAAACATCCATACATATATCCATTCCTTCACATTTATAATATTAATAATTAGTAGATGAATGTCCTGTCTCAATGTTTCAATGTGTGTGAGGATTATCATACGAGGCACTCCTTTTCCTCTGCCTAGCCCACACTAGAACTGGCGTGATGATGTGTTGTTGTTGTTGTCTCACTGTCATTTTGGTCATGATTGCAATTTGAATTCTTAACATCGGGCAGTCGTGCACGCCTACCTGCTGTAATTTGTTAAAGTGTGTTTCCTTTATTATTATAATTTTTATGCACATGAAGTTTGTCATTTTAAAAGTTTTAATGTTAATATTTTTCTTTTTAATACATAAAAATATTAACATTAAGACTTTGTTTGTGTGTGGTTGATTAAACAATATTTTATAGAAGGAATGGTGAACGAACAAGTGGTTCCTTGTTCATTCACCATTGAATCGAACAAGTGGTTCCTTCTATACTCAGGATGATACAACACACAAAATGGTACCGCATATCTGTCACTCGTGTGAGCGGAAGGTACCTCCTCGGTAGTGCCGCGGCCCGCCTGATTCGGCGTCAACAGAAAAATGACACAAATTAATATTGCTCGTGGAGAGACTAGGGAGACTGCCGCTGGGATACTCGCAAATAACAGAGCTGAATAAGTATTTTAATTTTATTTTATAGTATCACCGCGAAATGTACGAAAGCACTGGAAGTGGTTTCGTACATTCTGGTTTTGAGCAAATATACTGTAGTTTAAATTTGCAATGGAGACTCAGTGTATCCTACTGCGACTGCCTGACGTTCGTGATGCCCTTATCATTCACTATCAAATATTTGCCACAGATGGTCAGATAGTGAGATAAATCTTATCGAATCAAAACAAATCAATCATAAACGAAATTGATTACTACCCGCAATCCACATCGGTCAATGAAGTTCATTGCGGATGTTTACATTTATTTACAGTGCTTATTGGATTGTGGATTACTAACATTAAGACTATCTCCATGGTTGTGTTATTTTGTACTTTGCTCAACCACGTCAAAATTAATGAGTGGATTAGCAATGTTGTAAGGTAATGTACCAATATGATATATTTCAATTTCTAATAAAAGACCGGAGTCATGTAGACCCCGTGCCTGGGAGAGTACATTAAAGCGATAGTGCACGTAATTTCTCCCCGGTCGTGTCGTAATACCGTCCCATCGGAATAGGAGAATGAGAGAATTGGGAGTGTCATAGTGCATGAGCAAACACTTGTGTACTATAATATATCCAGCGCACGTGGTTCTTCTCAATGGACGACGAATTGATGGCCAATGAAGCCGAGAATTCCGCTACTTTTATTAAATTATATAAGTACATATATGTACCTGTATGATCTCATGGTCATTCAATATGTTCTGTATTATATTACTATTAACTCCAGTGGCGAAACGGAGCTGACAGACACAATTTTATTTTCAAATGTTGAAGAAAAAAGAAGTAAAAAAACAAGTAGATACTCAAGTGTTGATGGGATGTGCGCTTCGTAAGGATGCAAAAATTTTACGAGTTGCAATTTTACGCATTTGAATGTATTAGATAAAAATTGACAATGTAAAAAAGTGTATGACGAGCGACGTAACAATGTTCGGAGCCGTTACTTATCACGGTAAAGATTTAGTTCGCGGTGGAAGCGTCGATTGAGACGCATAAGCGACTCCGTTGTAATTGATGTAAATCCAGGCATCTCGTTACGTCCTAGAAACCAGCACGCAGCGTTCGTTATGGCCCCGAGAGACTGATTTATGTTCGCAATAAATATTTTTTGAAAGTCTCAATGCGATAATAACTCCATTAATTTTGATTAATGATCATTTCTCAAAAGTGAATTTTAACAATCATACCAGTGACCGACCCGTATCGCCGAGGATGGCAGTGGGCATTTTACATTTTAATTATTTTGTTCATTGAAGGATTGTTCTCGTTTCCAATGCGATATACATCTTAATAAGCCGCTCGCAGCACGAACGTACCGGTCAACTTTATACATATATTTATTTTCTCTGCTTACTTGCCTTTTTCATATCCTACATTTAATTATTATTGTCATTAAAAAATGGCTCTTACAAAATATATGAAGGAATTACAACCGTTCACCATTCCTTCTATAACATTTCTTGGATTGTGGAATCAAATCCTGCCTAATTCGTTATGTTAATAATTTAAGAGAACACTCTCAACAGTCACCATAACCTGGGACAATTACATTTTGGAGAGTGTAAAAAGTGTAGTTTAAAATTACAATTTAAAAAAGATGTGTAACATTGTAATGAGATACGAAACACTCTGTGCGAGTGAGACTCACATCCGTGAATTTTCATATAATTCGCCAATAGTAATCGATTATGATAGTGACAGTACCGAGTGTATACAGCGTGTTTACGATCTGTTAAATCATTTCTGTACGAAAAAATATATAATCACATTAATCAAAATGTAATTTATTGCAATCCTCTTCCATTTTGTCAGATCAGTCTTCGGTTGCATAAAAGTTTTATTGCCTGTTATTATATGAAGTACATGTTACGTAATAATTAAGTATTTATAGATATTTCAATACTCAATTTACAGAAGGTTTTGAGCAAGTCTGTTCTAGGTTATGGGACCAAAACCAATGGTTTCTGTTGACAACAAACATAAGAAAATAGAAGTGAACGTAGAAACTAACATACTGCCATATAATTTACCACATGCAAGAGTGAAATGTCACTTTCCAAACAAAAATTAAACGTAATTTATTCACTTTGAGGATAGATACAGACAGAGGATTGTGAATTATTACAATAAATGAATAAATGTAATAAAAATTGTGTTAATTATCAAGTATTAAATTGCACAGTACGTTTTAATGTCAAACGATTAAAAATAATTGCTGCAAATATTAAGCTAATAATGATCATAGCGATAACATACTGTACATTCGATATTTTGCTAGTGGTATGTTGTTACAAACGGTAAGAAATATTTACGAAATGTTTGTCCCAAAGACGCTTATTTTACTAGAGAAATACATTCCTCTTTTCGCTTATCGTAAGGGGCCCGTTGCGCTGGCGACACATTCAGCGAATTTGCAATGCGCGATATACCGCATTACCATAAACAGTACTAGTCGGAGGGCACGCCATCTATCGCGGTTAGACATATAAATTATTCAAAATAAAGTATCGCTTAACCCCTGACCCGCGCCGCGAGCCGCACGCTCGCTACCGGCCAATATTCTTTTTGCTTCAGCACATCTCGTATTGAGAAACCAATATTAACATAGCTTTGAATTCAATTGTCAAAACAATATTGAAATCGTTTTCGAATTTATCATATAGATACTGTAGTAAAAGCGATTTATATCAATTCAGGAGTACATCCATGTTATGCTTATGAGTAATTGATATTAAGAGAGGACGAGATTATGTAGGGTAAGTCCTCAGTATTACAGCAACAACAACAACACAACAAGACATCATCACGCCAGTTCCGTAACGGGGTAGGCAGAGAAAAAGCAGCGCCACATGTCACGGTCCTTACATACCTGCCTTGCCTCTTCTACTTTCATAACTCTCTTCATAAAAACACGCCGGTCGAGAAGACACCGAACACCACCTTCAGACAGTACCCGACCAATTTGATAGTGGTATGGTGTTTAGCTGGGTCTTCCCCGGTATTTACATCCTTCCACATTCACATTGTATATCTGTTTCTTTAACCATCCATCATTCTTTCTACATGTCCGAGCCATCGGAATATGTTCTTTCTCATTTTAACACCGACACATTCATTCATTCCTAATTTCTCTCTAACTTCTTTGTTACGAACGCGGTTGGCAACGGTTACACCATATATTTTTCGCAACGACCTCATCTCGACCGCGGTAATTCCACTTTCAAGCCTTTTCTGACACACACAACTCTCACTTCCATACAGTCTTTAGGCCGAAATTAAATTAGTTCAATATCACAAGTGAAGTGCGTCAAATAACAAGGCAATATGTTAGCTATAGAATCTTCGAGGTTATGAGTGACTAAATGCGAGGAGTTTATAGAATATTCGCGTTCGATGGTCCGACCAATAGTTTCTTTTTCTCTGTATAATATTGTATTATTAAAGAAACATTCGAGAATAATTAATCAAAATGATTATTTATTTCTAACACTAAATATTAATAATTTATCGCTAATTGAATCATGCCTCTAGCAAGATTACGAGCATAATTTATAAACAACTAATCTAATGGATAAATATTTGAGTGCAACAATTCTGGAAGAGTGCCATGCTGCATAGGAGGAGGTATAAGTGCCATGGATTGTGCATGACTATACATTTTCCTATGCAACGGAATTGGGCTGGCACGACCGGGGAAGTACCTCTCACTCACTTGATACCGGCGCAAAGTGACATTGCGGTTTGTGAGTAGCCGGTAGCCCATTGGGGAGGGGAAGATAGGAGGGCAGCGCATGATTGTTACGCATCTGAGTAACAATCACGTAAGTGTCCATGGGCGTCGGTACTCATCAAAAGGCTCCGATTTCTTGATCGGTTTGGCCCCTTGTGCTATAAAAACAAAACGCAACAAAAACTGGTAAGTAATGCTGCCAAGAAAATAAAATTACAGACTTTATAAAATTGCTAGGATGGCGGACTATAATATACATGTTACATCTTGAAGCCAGGCTTTTATCCACATAATATATTCTAGTACTGCGACATTATAATAATATATTGGCTACCGCGAGTTTTATGAGCCTATTACACTTGGACCCTGTCGTATTATTTAATCTTATTTAAAATGGCATTTAAATCTGCCTCAGCTATCAGGTAGATTGAACTTCATGATTCATCATATCCGCAATAAACACTCATATAGTTTTGATAATTAAAAACTTTTTAATTGATCCTTACATGCTTGTTGTGAAAACAGTCATGAAATGAGGGTAAGGGACAAAGAAATGGATGGGAAGGAAGCAATTTCCACGTATTTCATACAAAGTACTGTGCGGGATCGTGACTTGCGGCACTCGGTTCTCACTTCTCCACTGCTCCTTGTGAGATCTGGCGAGAAGACCTGCTGTTATTCTTGTTTATTTTATTGTTTAATTGATATAACCTTGTTTTCGGTGACGCAGGGAAACATATTTACGCGCCTTCGTTGACCCTGGGTGGGATCCAGTGGTATGTGGGTCTCACGGCATATCGCAGTGCCGAATACCCACAAAAACCACCGCGAGTGCCATCAGTGCCGCCTTTGGTGAAGTGCCCCGGAACAAGACATCATCTGGTCACCTGGACGGTCCCTAAGGGACCGACGCCACCTACACAGATGGGGTTGTCTCGCACCACAGGACACCAACTTTGGAATGGTACAATGGGGTGAGGTTCCTATCCTTGCCCCTTGCCCCATGCGCAAAAGTGCCTCCCCCTGTAGTTCTTGCATCCCCTCTTATTATAAGAGGGGTACAGACGGCACCCGACTCTTCGGTTCAATTGGCTTCGCCCAAGGTGTCAAGGTTCACCCCAGGCTACTGCGCCCCACTGCCACGACAAGGCTTGATAGGGTAATTGATATAACCTAAGACAGTATTATTTTGTTGTTGATAATAGAGGTCCATTATGATAATATTGTTCTGATAATCAAATTTGACATTCTAATTTCCATTGTTATCATCATAACATCATCATCAACGCTCCGTATATCACAACCCATTATTCCCCGAACAATAATGGGTATATACGTGTACCTTATATAATCGATATAGCACTGGTTAAAAACATTTCACTCGTCATAAAGACGGCTGAAACGTTACACGAGCTTAACTCGGACCACAGACCCGTTCTAATCGAAATAGGAGAAAATCGAAATATTAGAAATAGTAAAATTAAGAAAAAGATCATCGAGTATAAATTACTAAAAGACAACTTAGATAATGTCAAATCGAGTGAACTCGATAACATCCCAGACAGTATAGACTCTCCTCAAGCCGCTATCGCGGCTTCATCCTCATTAACCGCACTACTGGTTAGAAAAATAGGAGAATCGTCAAGAGAGATCTCCACCGTCCCAGAGGACCGTTTAGCTCTCTCTGACGATGTCAGGGACCTTATCCGTCGAAAAAATGCGGCTAAACGCCCGCACGATCGCTACGGAGGCGAAGTGTGTAGGAAAGCCCTCCGAAAACTCGAAAGAGAAGTAAAAAAGGCTGTACAAAACTTCATTAACAGGAGATGGGATCACTTTGTTAGCGAACAATCCCCGTCACATACGGCCTACTGGCCTCTCGCTAGAGTTATGAAGTCCGAACCGGTGGAACAAATGCCACCACTAAACCGCGCAAACCGATTACCTGCACTGGAGGATGGCGAAAAGGCGGAGTGCCTGGCCGACACCCTAGAGAGTCAGTGCACTCCTAGTTCCCTCCCCACAGACCCCTCCCACATAGAAGAGGTACATAACATAGTAACGGCCCGCCTGGCTGTGCCGCCGGACGATGATGATGAGATCATACGTCGAACGGACACAGAAGAAGTGATGGATCTAATAAAGAACCTTCACTCGAAGAGGGCCCCCGGGCCCGACAAAATAACCAACAAGGCACTGAAACAGTTGCCGCCCGTTATTATAAACCTCTTAGTGTGCATCTTTAACGCCCTTCTGGCGCAATGCACTTTCCCAGACTCATGGGAAGAAGCCATAGTGATTGGCATACACAAACCGGGAAAACCCCGGACGGAGCCCACTAGCTACAGACCCATAAGTCTCATAAGCTCGTTAGGAAAAATCTATGAAAGGATAAATCGCACGCCTGAAAACCGTGATACGAGAGAAAAATCTCTTCATGGACGAGCAGTTCGCGTTTCGCGACAGCCACAGCTGTCCCCAACAAGTACACCGCCTCACGGAGTACGAACTCTCGGGACTCAAAAGACAGGGCCGGCCATGCGGCACGGGCGCTATATTCTTTGATGTAGCAAAGGCGTTTGACAAGATCTGGCATCAAGGCCTCATCTTCAAACTGTACCAACTAGGATTGCCCGACAGGCTGGTGCTGATCGTAAACAGCTACCTAGCAAACAGGCAGTTCCGATACAGAGTGGAGGGCACCCTGTCCTCCCCTCGTCCCCTCAGAGCTGGAGTTCCTCAAGGATCGGTCCTCTCTCCCACCCTCTTCAATCTGTATACAAGTGACATACCGCGACACCCCGGCGTACAGCTGGCGATGTTCGCGGACGACACCGCACTGTACACGTGGTACCTCCCCAAATTCGGAGCCAAGCTACTCCAAAAGGCCGTCACCGAACTCGGTGAATGGTTCTTAAAGTGGAGAATAGAGGTAAACGCAGAAAAGAGTAAGTCCATACTCTTCTCCCGTACCCCGCCCTACCACAAACGAGGAAACATGCCCGCCATCATGCTCTACGGTAACGTGATACCCAGAGCAGAGACGGTAAAGTACTTAGGCGTCACGCTCGATAGGTCGATGAGCTTTAAGAATCACATTGACAACGTTCTGAAAAAGGCACGGCATGTCCTTTTCAAATTATATCCACTCATTAACAAGAAGAGCAAAATGGCTAATAGACATAAGCTCACCTTGTACACTACATGCATACGACCGATCATTTCGTACTGCAGTGCAGCTTTCGCGCACATAGCCCCGACCCAAATGTAACGTTTGCAGAAAATGCAGAATAGATTCTTGCGCATGGCCACTGGATGCCCGTGGTACATTCGTAACATCGACCTACATTGCGACTTTCAATTAACATTGATAAAAGGACACTTCAAAGAGCTGTCTCAAAAGTTTTTTGACCGTGCTCTTAATCACAAAAATAAACTAATCGTTCAAACGTCGGAATACGACCCGACGTTAATAAACGATTCCCGTTACCGTCGGCCGAAGCACATACTGCACGACGCCGACGACGCGATAGCCATAGCAGTTGCTAAGTCCGCCCTTGCACACAAGCAAAAACACACCCAGACACGCATCCGCAGCAAAATGCCAATAGGGCAAACCCACGGATAGCAGGTTTTAGTCGGTAGTAGGTAGTAGTTATAGCTACACGACCTGACCTGACAAACTCTTCAGGCCCCCTTGGGTCGGTTGGACAGTGCATAAATGCATTCTCTTCCTGCTAGAACCAATTCGATATACACCGCTCGTACCGGTCGAGCCGTTGAAACCTTACATATAGTTACAGAGCTATAAGACATATGACTGACAGAATGACAAACTCACACACCGCTTACGGAAACGAGCCCGGGTTCGAATCCGTAAGACGTGAGCTTAGATAAATCTAGAAATAAAATAACGCGATCTTAGAGAGCACTAAAAATAAAAATTAAATCATTATCACAGCTTTTAGCTGATTTGTAGCGCAAATCGACCCCACCCGTCAGAGGGTGGGGGAGGAGGCCGGCCTCCTCTGACAAGCCAAACCGAAAGACGAGCTCAACTTTTCCTAAACACGTCCCGCAACATTAAACGGCATCGTGCGCGCGCCGTCCCTCTAGCGTGGGGAGGGGGACCGCTCCCCCTTTTCGGTCCCAAAAATAACCACGATAGCGCAATGTCCACTAAAATCCCGGTTTGCTTCTTCCAATTTGCGGGAAAGGGGGGGGGAGTCTGTCCCCCTATCGTCTACCTATAACCAGAAGACAAAAAGTCTTCCGTAATCAGTCGAACTGTTAGGGCTGGCCAAGTGCCGCCAATCAGTAGTAGATCCCTCCGAAAAAAAAAGGGAGTGCCTAACATACCCTCTCCCTCTGTATAGCATCTTTTCAACAGGTCTTTTGTCCCCACATGCTGTATAAAAATAAACCCCCCAAGTATGTGATTGCATAACTTCGGAACGACTGCGTCGTAATAGTAGCAAAGTCGTTAAAAATGTGTTGCAAAACCTCAATTCTTTAATGTGAGGTGTTTGGCATTTTCACCACGTGACTGTACACTTTACCATCCCATGACATACCGAGTCCTGCTGTAAGTATTGTAACAAAGAAAAAAAAATTATTGCAAATAGCATTTGTTATTTTTACAGTGTGGCAGTGTAATACTAGTTAAGTATTCACCTCTGGTCAAGTCCGAAACGTTCGTTTAAAACAAGATTGGATGGATCGAGCCTTAGGATCCGATCCCGAGTCTTGTCGGAAGGACCATACTTGGTTATTGAACATGATGTTATTGTTATGTTTTGATGCCTCTTTCACAAAAATACGGCTCAGTCACTCCTTCATACCTAACAGTCCAACAAACCCTTACTGAATTCGGATAATGTTCACGTTGCACTTTGTCGACCAATTGGTAGCTAGCTTCCTTAGAGATCTTTGATCATAAATACGGTAATTTTGTTTGTTAAAATGTTGCTCAACTGTAAACATTTTTTTTGTGACCTCTCTTTGCACACCACCTAAGTAGTTGCTTCGATTTTACCACCCTACTCATCTTTAATTAATCAGTTAAGAAATAACAAGTCTCTTATAGGCTGCAAGTCCTAAGTCATCTCTTAAAATACGTGACATGGTTCTAGGTGCTATATTCATTTCTCGAGACAAAATCTTTTGCTTTCGGACAAGATTT
The DNA here is from genome assembly GCA_017140195.1 of Eumaeus atala. Classification (NCBI taxonomy): domain Eukaryota; kingdom Metazoa; phylum Arthropoda; class Insecta; order Lepidoptera; family Lycaenidae; genus Eumaeus; species Eumaeus atala. Next base: position 718,028 of record JAFELO010000362.1, on the reverse strand, counting down.
CTTCAAATTCTTTTCATTACTGCTTTGACCATCTTTTTTGTATGAACACTACGTGAACGGCCAGATCTTTCTCTGTCAGGAACAGAGGAAGTTTCATTGTACCTATTAATAGCCTGGTACACAAACATTTGACTTATTAGTCTTTCTTACTTGGTATCCCAATTGTATGAAGAGTTTTAAAAATTGCATACCTACTTTGTGTAATACAGTCACAGCGATTCTGTTCTTCTCATCACCCACTCCATTTTGAAGTTGCAAAATATTGTACAATTGAATTGAATTGAAGAGATACAATGAACAATCGTATAGAAATGACAGATTGCAAATTCAAATATAATATTTTAAAATTTTTATTGTAATAGTACTTAAGACTAAGTATATTATGTTTTCTTATTGAATTTAAGTTACAAATTCTGGACTTATGACAGGACGACCTCTGTCGCGTCGGTCAGTGCTGTATAAAAATTATGAACCATGTGTATATAGGGAGGTAATATGCACTTGTATCTTACGTATTTGGTTCGTCAAACAATTCAACCAGAAAATCGGACTCAGGGTTTTTTATACATCAAAATACCGAAAGTTTTTATTCAAATAACCGAGCTTTGTTATGCAAACAGTTTTAATAGATACATAGAACCCGTCTGTCTAGTAGTACTACAGACTTCATTTGAAGGCCGTTGATATAATTAAAAAGATTGATAACTCATAGTTCCTAGACCAATTTAATATAAATCTATGTATTTTATTGCCCAAATGTTCATTTTATATACATTTTTAAACTGATATAAATTAATAAACACCTATTACCTATATGACATGGTGTACCATGTTTACGAACGTAACATCGCAATGACATATAATTAATTATTCATAACCTAGATATATCTATAACTAGATTTATTATTAAGAATTCTATTACCTATCCATGAGTCATTACAAAAGTACAAAAATGACTCGAATATAATATATGAGAGTGGATTGAGAGCTAACACAGATTCATTCTAAAAATCAAATCTACCCACATTATTCAGTTCAGTTCAGACTAGTCAATTGTGTGAAGTTCGAAACGTGTGCGATAATTTGCTGTGATTTTATATTTTCTTTAACAAAGCAATCAGACATAGTTTCTGCAAATGGAGCAGCGTGCCGTCATTAAACCTTTATAAGAAGGGGCTATCATCGAAAGCCATCAATGATGACATGGTCAGTACTTTAAGAGGTTCTGCTATGACTTATTCATCCATCAAAAAACGGATAGCAGAATTCAAGCGTGGTAGAAAGAGCGTGAAAGATGAACTCCTGGAAGGTCTTCGACGTCCACTAGTGATGAAAATATTAAAAAAAAATACTATGAATATGCGTTGCCTACCTCTCCCCGCTCCCAATGGGCCATCGGCTCCTCACAAACCGCACGAAACGCGACACTGAAGATGTCACTTTACGGCGGTACTATGTGAGAGAGGTATTAAGTTACTTTGCAGCTGTATTAAAAAATATTATATTTTTTTACAATGTAATATTGGGTAAAACGAGAAGTCAGAGCCTTTTGGTGATTACCGACATCATTAGGCATCGACATAATTATTATGCCGATGTGATGACCCCCTATCCCTCTTCCACGCACATATTGTCATCACAAATTCTACAAAACTCTACAGCATAGATGTCGGCGACATCATTTTTTTATAACATTAGGGGTGCAACTGTACATAACTACCGACGCTCAAGGACATTCGCATAATTGTTACGCAAATGCGTTGCCCTTCTATCCATATATATAATCCCCCCCCCCCCTCCCCGCGAAACGCGACTGCGACGCTGTTACTTGATACGCCGGTATCGAATAAGCGAGAGGCACTTCCCCGGTCGCGCCGGCCCAATTCCGCCACATAATGTACATGCATGGCACTATCTCTGCCTATAATCATGCGTGCGAGAGGCACCTCTCCGTCGCCCTAATGGCTACTGCAACCTATTAGCAGGAGACAACTGTAGTCGTTTTTGGTACTGCACGGCTATTAACACAGGAACACCACAGACGACGCGTAATCAGTAAGAGGTAGTGCCATGCTGCATTGCAGCGGAATCGGTCCGGCAATACATATGATTCCGGTGTTAAGTGACATGTTCGGTGTTGCGTTTCGTGCGGTTTGTGAGTGGCTGGTGGCTCATCGGGGCGAGCTGAAAAGGTGGGCAACGCATCGGCATAGCGATTACGCTCATGGTCATGGGCGTCAGGAGTAGTTTAAAATCTCCAATTGTTCGTTTGTCCCCCTGTACTAATATAAAAAAAAAGAAAAATGTAATTTTTCAGTAATAACAAAATAATTTATGTCTATAACAATAAAGGTGTAAATAGTTCATTGGTTTATTCTTAGTCAGTATATTTGACGAAAAAATTGTCTAATTAGTTGCCACACAAAAAACAAAGCCGAGAACAATAAAATACTCGCTCAATAGCTTCTGCCGCTCCGTGTAACGGTGGTTGTTATTTGTAATAACTGAGGAATGTCCATTTATAGTCGCCACGTAAAGGTGTTTCGTTTCTCTAATTGTGGTTGCTTCTATTATTTAATAGTTTGTGTTTTTGTACATCGCAGGCCACTCACGTTACTGATAAAATCTATCAGTATACTCTGATGTTCTTCTGTTTTGTGAGGACTTACGAAGTTGTTTTGTCAACGTCCTTTAGTTATAGTATCTTTAGAAATAAATTTAAATTCAAAATAAGACTTAGATATTCCCTATTCTTCTTAAGCTTCATGAGAACCCCGTTTTACTTCCCATAAAAGCGGAACACACGCGTGCTCCGGTCACTTATTCTCTCTAGCTCCCTGTATACGGTTCTAGATGAACCTTCCATAC
>JAFELO010000362.1:704971-715028 GCA_017140195.1 Eumaeus atala | reverse complement strand
GGGCAAGCTGTACTCTTTCAAACTGACCGTAAATCATCAAAATCTACCAGCGGATTAAGATCGGGACTAAATGACGGCCACACTTCAGCTCTGATGCATTAAATAGTCTCCACACTCTAAAACCCCGATCATCATTAAGAAATTTTAATTTGCACTTGTCTATAAAAAGCACCTTGCGCCACTGATTAATCCCCCAGTTCAATACTGACGGGAGAATCTTAATCGGTTTGCACGTTGAACCCTGCACAGAGGAATTCGAACAACCCGTCGTCTTGATGTTTGCTGGTCCTTGTGCAATCGATTACGTATAGTTTGATCAGTGACACGGGTACCCGTTGTCAGCCGTAGGTGATGTTGTAACTTACGGGCCGTTACTGCACGATCACGACGAGGACTTAGTTGGATGTACCGACCCTCATGAGTCGTTGTTATGCGAACTCTACCTGAACCAGGTCTCCTGGCAACACTGCCAGTGTCTTGGAAGCGATTCCATACATTTTGGACAGCTCGTCAAGAAAAACCCAACTGCAAACCCACGTGACGCTGAGAACGTCCTCCTTGAATCATAGTTATGGCTCTGGATGCTGTAATTCTATCAATGTGCCTTCGCACTGGTGGCATGATTAACGCGAGATGATCAATGAATCAATTAAAATTGAAAAAGTAATACTTTTTTCCTAAAATAACCGAAACAAGTTAAGAAGACAGTCAAAGAGAAACACAAGAATAATATCAAAATATTTTTTTCTTAAAATTATGGCCAATTCTTTCAAATTAGGAACACGAACACAAAATAAAAAGGGTATAAAAGAGATCAAACACCAAAGAATTCGTAATATGAATATAATGCTACTTATCAGTTACTTTCAGTTTACTAAATTGCACTTAAATGTAAATAAACTAGTGGCCCTTATTAGTATATATATATATATATATATATATATATATACATATATATATTATATAGGGGAAAACCGGTAATAGAAAATAATGACGATCAGCATTCGTAAAATCTGATTTTGAATATAATATTTTGTATTCAAATATCCTGCCTTCTATATTCTATTGAATACAGTAATATCTAATTAATAATTCTATAGAGTATGTTATAGTGCACGAGTGTGCGCGCAGAGAAGTGCTCTCTGTTTTCCCATTCCTCAGTTCCGATGGGATTATACGACCTGAGAGAACTCAGGCGCAGGACCGACATGCTTACGTGGTCTACAGGGCACGGGGTGTAATAGCGCTGACTGCTGGCTTCTCAGTGTTAATGAACATTAAGACATGCAATAACAGTCTTGTTGTGACCCGGGAGCTCACGGTCTGTGCTTGAACATACTCACCATAGATGCAGTCAATACAGAATAGACGGGATTATCAGATAACTCTAAGGAACATTGTGGCGGGTTAGGAAAAGAATTTATCCTTTTATAATTTAAAATGTGATTTTTTCACAGTTTTTAGTTTTAAAAGATACTTTTCATAGTATCGGGGAACAAACAAGCAATCGCAGTCAATCCTGATGGTTGCAATGTAAGAGGTAACACTATTTCGCATTGCAGGCGATTTGTGCCGCACGACCGGGTACCTCTCGCTCACGCGATACCGCTGCAAAGTAAAAGATACCTAAAGTAAAATATACTTAAAGTAAAAGATACCTAAAGTAAGAGATACCTTCTTTCGGTTTTCGAGTTTCCGGTAAAGGAGGACAACCCACTCTACGAATGTCGGCACCGTTAGTTGGTTCGGCTTCGGTTTTTCTTTTGTCGGCTCCTATAATATAGACCTTACACATTACATCCTAGCCGAAGAGCCACAGCGGCCATCTCTATAGAGACTAACCAACTGCGCAGGAGACATTATATTACACAAATGTGTGCGCATATACAAGTATACTCCCTGTACCGACATTTTCCTTATTCCGAGGGGTACGGCAATTCTACACGATCGGAGTGAAATGAGGCGCAGGAATAGTTTAGCGTGCTCTCCTGACTTAGGACTGTTATGATAAATTGAAAAATCCTAGTAACACTTTATGCCGACCTGAGACTCGAACCCAGGACCTCACGACAGTGGTTGAACGCGCCTACTACTAGACCACGAGGCAGTCAATAATATATCCACAACGGTAGATATATTCCATAATAAGTACATTTTATTATTATTATCAAGTCTACTGTTATTCCACCCACAGTAAGTCTACATGTTATTACTGTCATGTTATAGAGAAGTAACAGCTCTCGAGAAATGTAGAGGCAATCTGTTACTTTTATCAGCGCACGCGCACATGCCGACAGGAACTACGGGACTCGCTTATTTACTCCACAGCTTTTATAAAATGCCCCATTAGAGGTAACTGTATTAAATAATTACTGCAATGTGCCTTTCTGTTTCTATGCGCAGGACGTGTGCGCGTGCGCAGCCACCTGTCGCTGATCACTGTAATTATTTACTATGCATGAATGCGACGGCAGCGGTGGCGGCTGTCTAGGACGATCAGGACAAAGAACGGTCGCACTACATCGCGAACAGGTTCCCACATCTACATGAGTGTGCCACAGCCACACTTAATACGCTCATTAATTTACATTTCCATAAAACGAACCCCAACGAAACGAACATTAACGATTCGTTGGTATTTTTATGCAAAATATTTTAAAAGCGTTCACAAATGTTTAAAAACTCATATTGAAATAATAAGACACGAGAAAAGGATAATACGGCTATGGTTTTGCTCGTCTCGGCGGAGACACAGCCGTGGCCCCAGATTGTCACCAGAGGATTTCATGAGCGCAATAAAAGACTTCAACGCATTCCAAGTGATATATAAATTATTGTTACTGTGCGTGCGTGCATCTCACCACAAGAGTACCATTCTATTTCAGGGACAAAAACATATTCTTTTAGAGAGTAATCTATATCTGTGCCTCGATTTTATCAAAATCTGTACAGTAATTACTGCGTGTTTTCGTATTTATGATATTTGGGAATATAAGTAACATACTAATTCCCCTCTTTTCGGTTCCTACTCCATTTGCGGACTGGCGCGAAGACGTATTGTTGTTATTCATACTCGTACTTATTCTAGTTTCTGAGAGGGACTGGGCATATTAAAATACAATTCGAATATGGTAAATGCATCTAAGTTATGTAAAGGCATTTAATAAGTAAACACCTGGCATTTTTTGCCTGCGGCTACTTAGTCCGTCCTCTAAATGTTGCTACTACATACCAGTGTGAAATATTGATGTCTTAATTCTATATGAAATGTTATAACGAATGAACAAAAATGTCACTGGCTCTGTGCATATGTTATTATCAGAAAACTATATTGGATGTGTCTCGTGGTCTAGTGGTAAGCATGTTCAGCCACAGACGCGAGGTCCCGGGTTCGAATCCTGGGTCGGAGCATACAAAAAGTGCTTTTAGGATTTATCAAATTCTGATAACTGTCCGGAGTCAGAAAGTTGGCGGTGTTACACCTCCGTGCTTCGGAGTTGATTGCCGTCCCATCGGAACAGGAGAATGAAGGAGTAGAGAATGCACTTGTGTCTGCTCAAACACTTGTGCACTATAAAATGGCATAAATCCCGCGCAAATGTCTCTTTTAATAGAGATGGATGGCCGGGGTAGCCGAAATTCGGTTAGGACGACATTATTATTATATTGGACGTATCTTATTTAGTAACTCAGGCTTTCCTATCACTAGTACACTGACTACTCACTTAACTAATGAAAAGTAGAATAAGGCGGAAGTAATAACTTACAGTGCAAGTCTATATATATAAGAGAAAGTCGTGTTAGTTACACCACTTATAACTCAAGAACGGCAGAACAGATTTGGCTGAAAATTGGTAGGGAGGTAGCTTAGAGCCAGGAGACGGATAGGATACTTTTTATCCCGTTCGACAGCGTTCCCGTGTGACTTGACATGAAACGTCAGTCATTATAAAACGTGGTATAACAAAAAAGAATCAGACTTGGAATAACAAAATGCAAATGACAGCTATGTAAATGACGTAAAATGACAGCTATGTAATGACGTATGGATGACAATTTGATATTTGTAAGAAATCAATATTAAAACTATTTCTATTAAATAAATAATTAAGAAGTGGATTAAAGTTTAATTAATAATGCCGCGACCAAGACGATCGAATCTTTCCCGATAAAGCCGTAATGCAAGAAGAATACAAAGTACTGCAAATGAAAGGACTGAAGAAGAACAAGAAATTGCACGTGAACAGCGCCGCGATAGTATGACTCGACTTCGTGCTTCTCAATCACGAGAGCAAAGTGAAGCAGCCCGTGAAACAGCTCGGCTGGCAATGCAGAATCATCGAGCGAACAACAGAAGGCAACAAATAGATAATTTGCGACGCAGAACAAGATATTTAGGTGATTTGAATCGAGCAGTGTTTCGATACGATTGCAGCAATGATTACAGCTTGGGCAAATGGACGTTGTTTGCGAGTATTGTGGTGCATTGAAGTTTTCCGGAGAAACGCCTGGATTATGCTGCCTAAAAGGTGAAATTGCCAGTGTTGACTCCGCCACATGAGCCATTGTATTCATTGCTTTGTGGCGAAACACAAGAATCACGCCACTTTCTTGCAAATACTCGAAAATACAATAGTGGTTTCCAAATGACGTCATTTGGTGTAGACATTATAGAAGAAGGAGGATTTAATCCGACATTTAAGGTATTTATTTTTGTACTTACATAGAATGTAGTTAAAGAATAATTTACTTTATCTATTGGTATGTATTATATTTGCTAATACTGAACTCTACTCTCCCACAGAAAAAGTGTTTATAACCCAGTTAATACTGTCTGGTTTTTATTTTGTAGATACAAGGACAGATTCACCATCGAATTGGATCATTACTACCTTTAGAAGATAAACAGAATAAATTTTTACAAATATATTTCATGGGCAACGTGGAAGAACAACTTGATCGACGCCTAGGGATCAATACAGGAATGAAGCGAGCAATTATTCAAGACTTGCAGTATCTGCTTCATGAACATCATGAGTTGGTCAGATTGTTTAAGAGTGCTTTAGAGCGCATGCCAAATGATGACTATAAAGTTGTCATCAAAGCAGATAAACGACCATCTGGAACACACGAACGCACATTCAATGCTCCAACAGTAGACGAAGTTGCCATCCTGTTGTTGGTGAACAATTGGAAAAACGCGATATTGTGCCTACACGTCGCGATATGGGCAACTGTAACAAATATCTGAAACTCATCGATCATATGACGCATTGCAATACCCACTTATGTTTTGGCAAGGAGAAGATGGATATTATTTTAATATTAAAATGATAAATCCATTGAATGGTAAAGTATCAGTATCTTAATAATGGTTAATGTCTGTATTATTTGTCTTTGAAATGGTTAATTATCAAATTTTTAATTTCAGGTGAAGAAACTACAAAGAAGGTTAGCTCAATGAATGACTGTGCTGACAACTATTTGCTGCGATTTCGTCGATTATTTCAGCAGTATTGCGTTGACATGTATGTAAAAATAGAAACGGAACGTTTAACATTTGTTAGGTTGAACCAAGCCAAACTGCGTTCTGAGGAGTACATTCATTTACGTGATGCAGTTAGTACTGAAGGAAATGCAGCTAATATTGGTCGATTAACTATTCTGCCGGCGACGTACATTGGTAGCCCACGTCATATGCATGAATATGCACAAGATGCAATGACATATGTTCGTCATTACGGCCGGCCAGATCTCTTTATTACATTTACCTGTAATCCAAAATGGATAGAAATTACTCAATTGCTGCTTCCCGGACAAACATCAAATGATAGACACGATATCACAGCACGTATATTCAGGAAAAAAATTCGGTCCCTGATGAACTTTATTGTTAAACAACGCGTCTTTGGAGATACGCGATGCTGGATGTATTCAATCAAATGGCAAAAGCGAGGCCTGCCGCACGCACACATTCTTATTTGGTTAGTGGAAAGAGTTCAGCCTGACCAAATAGATGATATCATATGTGCCGAGATTCCTGACCATGAAGTCGATCCAGACCTACATAATGTTCTTACTACTAATATGATTCATGGACCGTGTGGTGCCATCAATCCCCAATCACCTTGCATGGTCGATGGAAAGTGCTCTAAAGGATATCCATGGAAATTAACGGCGGAGACTGTCACTGGCAACGATGGGTATCCGCTGTATCGGCGTCGATCACCAGATGACAACGGTAGAACTGTCACAACAAAAGTGAAAAGAATGGATTTCGTTGTCGACACAGTTGGATTGTTCCATATTCGCCACTTATTTGTAAAACGTTCAAGACACATTGCAACGTTGAATACTGCAATTCAGTTAAGTCCATAAAATATATTTGCAAATATGTCACGAAAGGCAGTGATATGGCGGTTTTTGGATTGCAATCCTCAAATACCAACAATGAAATTTCACGCTATCAAGTTGGTCGTTATGTGAACTGTAATGAAGCGATTTGGCGTATATTCGCATTTCCAATTCACGAACGTCATCCTACTGTTATACATTTGGCGGTGCATCTGGAGAATGGTCAAGGAGTATATTTCACGGCTTCGAATGCTACGCAACGTGCTGAAACACCTCCAGCAACTACATTGACCAGTTTTTTTGCAATCTGCCAAAGCGATCAGTTTGCACGAACTTTGTTTTACTCGGAAATGCCACGTTATTATACTTGGAATGCTTCATCCAAGAATTTTCAAAGACGGAAGCAAGGTGATGCGGTTCCTGGGTATCCAGATGTGCGTTCTACTGATGCTCTTGGTCGTATGTATACAGTTCATCCAAAGAATGATGAATGTTTCTATTTGCGGTTGTTGCTGGTAAATGTGCGTGGTCCAACTTCATTTGAGACACTACGAACTGTTAATGGTGTAATATTCCCAACATATCGTGCTGCATGTGAAGAATTGAACTTATTAGAAAACGATACCCATTGGGATACGACAATCGCTGAAGCCACTATCTTTGCATCTCCAAGTCAGATACGCACATTATTCGCTATCATAATTTCGACATGTTTTCCATCAAACCCATGTAACCTGTGGCACAAATACAAAGATAGTATGTCAGAAGATATTTTACATCAAAGTTGTGTCAGTTCCAGAAATCACGATATTGAGATCAATGATAGATCAATGGAGATACATAATTGTGCTTTACTCTTGATCGAAGATATGTGTTACCTCATGTGCGGTAATTTATTAATCAGGTTAGGAATGCCAGCGCCAAATCGTGAAATGAAAGACGCATTTAATCGAGAACTGGAACAGGAACGTGATGTGTCTCATCACCTGTCCTGATCACGTGTCCTGATCACCAGGAATTAGATTTAGTAGTTCAGAGGAATGTACCCCTGTTGAATTACCAACAAAAGGAAGTTTATGATACTTCTATGAAGGCAATCGCTGATGAAAATGGTGGTTTATATTTCCTAGATGCCCCTGGTGGAACTGGCAAGACATTCCTTATGTCATTAGTTTTAGCAACTGTTCGGGTGAGATCCAACATAGCGGTTGCAGTTGCTTCTTCTGGAATAGCAGCCACATTGTTAGAAGGATGCCGTACGGCTCATTCAGCATTCAAATTACCGTTAAATCTTCAAACTATTGAAGAACCAACGTGTAACATTTCAAAACACTCAGCAATGGCCAAAGTTTTAGCGGCATCGAAAATCATCATCTGGGACGAATGCACAATGGCGCATAAACGTGCATTAGAAGCACTTAACCAAACACTAAAAGATTTACGCAATGACTCGAGATGTTTTGAAGGAGCAATGATTTTACTGTCTGGCGATTTCCGCCAAATACTGCCAGTAATTCAAAGATCTACGGCTGCCGATGAAATAAACGCTTGCCTCAAATCGTCAAATCTATGGCGCTATGTGAAGAAACTGCAGCTGACAACAAATATGAGAGTTACATTGCTTAATGATACATCTGCTGAAGATTTCTCGGAGCAATTGCTGACTATCGGTAATGGTCAAATACCTGTCGATGAATCGAGCGGATTAATATCATTTCCAAACAATTTCTGTAATTTTGTTTGTTCAAAAGACGAACCTATCAACAATGTATTTCCAAATATTATTTCTAACTACAAAAATAATGAATGGTTGAGTGAGCGAGCAATTTTAGCGGCTAAGAATAAAGATGTAGATGACCTGAACTACATAATTCAAAATAAGATCATTGGAACAATGCATTCATTCAAATCTATTGACTGCGTCACAAATGAAGATGAAGCCACCAACTATCCAATTGAATTTTTAAACTCTTTGGACATGCCTGGCTTACCACCGCACAATTTACGCCTAAAGGTTGGCTCCGTAGTAATCATGCTTCGAAACATAAACCAACCAAAACTGTGGAACGGTACGCGTTTGGTGGTTAGTAAATTGATGAACAATGTAATTTACGCTACGATAATGATAGGAAAATTCAAAGGTGAGGAAGTTCTCATTCCGAAGATCCCGATGATTCCAACAGACATGCCGTTTGAATTTAAAAGACTTCAATTTCCGATACGCCTTGCATTTGCCATGACCATCACAATCACAAGGCCAATCCTTAAAAGTTTGTGGTTTAAATCTAGAACATTCATGTTTTTCCCACGGTCAATTATATGTGGCATGTTCACGGGTCGGAAGACCATCTGCGTTGTTAGTTTTTGCGCCTGATAATAAAACAAAAAATGTCGTGTATCACAGGGTACTTAAGTGAAGAGCAACCTATGTACTAAAATACAGAAATAATAATGAATGATTAATGTAGTTATTTAATTTTTTTTTTTTGTATTTTTTCCAATAAAAAAAAACACAATCTGCCCGTTTATTGCCATTAAGGCGGAACAAAGTTCGCCGGGTCAGCTAGTATAGAAATAAATCCGAAATGGGAAAATCATAAATTGGTGTGACAAAACCCATCACAAACTTACGTTTTTAGACAACTTCATACACGGATGTACTTAACAGACGTACATACGGACAGACAGACCTATAAGGGTTCCGTTCTTTTTGTTTCGACATAAAAAATGTGCTATACACGAGGCAATTATATTACATTGTCCGATAAAAATAATCTCACTCGAATTATAGTTTTTGTGCAATTTTTTAGAATAGTAAACTGTCAAAATCATAGCACAATAGGTAATATTTGTCAATACAATTAATCGTCTAGGGGCGACCTAATATGCTACACTTGTAGCTTCTCTCGTTTCACCTTTAGTTTTTTGTGTGAAAATCCTCTCAGGGACCATCTCAACTGGGCTACTACTGAGATAGTTATAACAGACTTCAACTGAGTAAAACCCCACGGTTCTATATCCGGAAAGTCTGCTTTGAGACGCCCAGGTACGGAAAAATGATCCCGGGAGATTCCAGTAGACTTAGAGCACCTGTTGTCCAATAGGTAGTCTCACCAATAGTAGCAGAGGGCCCAGCCCCTACCCCTCTCTCCGAAGGTGCGCGCGGAATACGTCACGCCATCCTCTTTGACCTGTTTCTGCGGGGGAGTTGAGCTGCCCCGCCCCAAGGCCAGTACTTAAAGAGGCCGACGATGGGCGTCAGTAGACACTAAATGGCCCTGATTTCTTGTTTGTCCCTAGACTATAAAAATGTAGATAGATACTTGCCAAACGATACAAATACATATGCCTGACGACCGGCTGGCTCAGTTGGTACCGTGGCATGTGACGCCAGAAGTCGCAAGTTCAAATCCCGAGTAGACCATGAATGTTTGTTTATGTATTTTAAGTATTTATATAATAAAAATCTTAAATATATTTCCTTTGTCTAGTACCTGTAGCACTAGTCCTTATTGTACTTGCCACAGAAATAGGCCAACGTGGTGTGGTAAGTACACAGATATTTATTGTGTTGTCGTTATTATAGTTACAAACACATAACAAATGAACTCAAATGAGGAAGTAATATCAATGTTATACAATTTCGCACGAATTCTTCCGTTCAATTTTCCATTTATTTCATATGTGTATGTCGCGTAGTGCA
>JAFELO010000362.1:679377-704955 GCA_017140195.1 Eumaeus atala | reverse complement strand
GAGAGTAGATAGATAATGTCGCTGACATTTAGCTACTACTAACATTTTGCAACATAAATCTTATTATCTATAGATAATGTTATGTATTTATTTATATGTATAATGTTAAATTGTAGTGCTGTGTGGGGGCGGCGTAAGAATACCGTCACCCTCAATCCAAGCCCAGGGTGAAGTAAGAGTCTTCAAAGGGTCACTAGTATCTTAACAACAAAGAGGCGAGCTGGTTGTTCGGTGCCCGTCTGTTTTATAGTGATAGTGAAGTAGACGGGATCACCGGACGGCGCTCGCGCCGAGTGATGGCGGTACCATCAATCGGATCGGCGATAGGCAACAGTGGTGCCGGTCCGTAACCCAATCTGCGATTGCCAATCTGCCTGCTCAGCGTGGCAATTATGCGCGTTAACCTCAAATGGACGAAAGTAATAGAATTTGGCCCCTAGTTCCCGTTAGTCCTGGCCACGGTAACGGTGGATCAAGGGCTGTTAAGAATCTTTGGGCTACCGCATCGCTGCCACCGACTTGACCTGGCTCAGATTAGATAACTGCTTGGTCGAGCTGAAGGTGGAATTGGGAAAAATCCGATGGCACGTTATGGGGCAATGCGAAGTCGGAAGACATGGCGAGGACACTACAAATCTGCCATTGTGTCACCTATTCCACTTCAGGAAAGGTGACACTCCACCACAAGGAGGGGTGGCATTCCTCGTGAATAAGTCCCTCGTAGGCAACATCGTCGAAATCTCTAGTGTGTCGGGTAGGATGGCGTATCTCATACCTAATCTCATTAAGAGGTACAGCCTTGAAGTGATACAAGTATACGCACCAACCTCGAACCATTCCGATGATGACGTGCAGACAACCTATGAGGATGTCTCAAATCCCTTACATAACATCTGTAAGGTCCACTTCAATGTTGTTAAGGGGGATTTTAATGCCAAGACGATGGGTGTACGAAATGGTGTCGAATCGAGTCTCGGGCAATATGGTGTCGGAAGTCGAAATCGCAGGGGCAAATGCTGGTAAAATACCTCGTGAAGGAGGGCCTCTTCTTAATGAATTTCTAACCATGGCAGGTTCAGAAAAATTCTAACTGAAACAAAAAAAACCAGTTCGATGCCTCAGATATGTCGGACACTACAAATAAAATTGACGAGGCCATGAGTGGCGTGATTGATTGCATGCGAGACGTGGGTGAAGGATATTGAAGGAGTAAGTATACGAGTAGGAGGCCTAAATTCTCAAATGAAATGCTTCCGAGGGAACGCAGCTGATGTCAAGCTTCTTTTAAAGCGAACCCGCAAACTAATACGCCGAGACCTTCGCAGCTCAAATACGCAACGGGTTGCCGAAACGATTGAGTAGAATAGAGGATATAAAGTTTTTGTGGGGAAGCTTGGAAAAAGTCATCTGACATAGGTTAGGACTGATTCTGGGGTTACCGTTTCTTCTAAGCCTGGGATCTTATCTGAGATCGAAGCTTTCTATAGCAAGTCGTATACATCGCACGCTCCTAATACGTGAAAGCCTAGAAAGACGTTTGCCAGGCGATCTTCCGGACGTCAGCTTGAGTGAGATTAGTCTGGATCTTGCACAGCTTAACAGGGGGAAAAGCTCCGGAGAAGGACGGAATTACAGTCGAGATTAAGAGCTTAATCGTCTTAGCAGAAGGTCAGATAGAACCCCCATATCAAATATCTGAGGCTCAGCCTTGCCGGAGGGTGGATCTTCGGCCCACATTTCGCTATGGTGCCAACAATGCCAACTTCCTAACTCCGGACATTTATTAGAATTTGAAAAATCCTAATTCGGATTTCGAACCCGGGACCCCACGTTTGTGGCTGAACATGCTTACCATCAGACCACGAGGCAGTTTGGCAATCCTACTAATAGTATATATATATGAAGGTTTATGTGTATATTTTCTGTTCCTTCACGCATGTATTACTGAAGAGATTTACCTGAAACTTGATACACAGAATAAAAGCTGACTGGTGAGACATTTTCATCACTCAAAGACACAAAACGTTGTTCTTCAGTCCTTTCATTTGCAGTATTTTGTATTCTTCTTGCACTACGGCTTTGTCGGGAAAGTTTCGATCGTCTTGGTCACGGCATTATTAATTAAAGTTCACTTCACTTTTAATTAAACTTCACTTCAATCCACTTCTTAATTATTTACTTAATAGAAATAGTTTTAATATTGATTTCTTACGAATATCAAATTGTCATCAATACGTCATTACATAGCTGTCATATTACGTCATTTACATAGCTGTCATTTGCGTTTTGTTATTCCAAGTCTGATTCTTTTTTGTTATACCACGTCTTATAATGACTGACGTTTCATGTCAAGTCACACGGGAACGCTGTCGAACGGGATAAAAAGTATCCTATCCGTCTCCTGGCTCTAAGCTACCTCCCTACCAATTTTCAGCCAAATCTGTTCTGCCGTTCTTGAGTTATAAGTGGTGTAACTAACACTTTCTTTTATACATATAGATAAAATATAAATTATAATAATATCTGTGGACTTATCACATCACGTTAGCCTAGTCCTGTGGTAAGCACCGTAAGACTTGTGTTACAGGCACTAGACAACGAAAATATATTTAATATTTTTTTATAAATTTAAGAAATGTAATATATTTTTAAAAAAATATAGAAATACATATAATACATACATAAACATCCATGACCTAGGCGGGATTCGAACCCGCGAGCTCTGGAATAACACACGGACTAACCGCCACGTTACCAACTGAGCCCAACTTCAAAGAAAACTCAAAGGGACTATAATTGCATATTGTGGTCACTGTATTACCTATGTGGTATGCTGCCTACTGCCCTGCCCTCTGATGAATGGCTCACCGTCATATTATATCAACGCATTCAGTAGTTTGTAGGATATTTTGGTTATAAAGTTAGATACTTATTTTATTACACAATTTGAATCTAGTAGAGAATATACTAATGCAGTTATGAATGAAAATTATATATAAGGAATGTTTAAGTTATTCCAGATTTCATTCCATTAAATAAAATAATAATCCTACTATGAGGACAGGTTTTACGGGTATTAAACCGCGGAATACAACGAAATGTGCCTAAAAATCTATAAATAGAGTTCAGAATTGCATAACATAATGCATGAATACAAATATACAACCAATAAATACATGTGTGTGAGCTTGTTTTTAATTAGACTGTGAGGATGTGTACCTGTGACCTCTTGTGTCTTTGTCTACAACCTTGGCGGCTCTAAGCCCAATAGAACCTTGAAATATCGAAAACTGACAAGATGTACTGCTTTGTATTGTTCATTATTTTGCTAACAAGATGTTTGATAACGACAAGTTTGACCTTTGCGATACACGTTGTATTTTAACGAGTGTCTTAATTGAACAGATAAAATATCTTTCACTTTTGTGCAAGTACTACGCGCAATGTAACTGTTATCTCAGCAAATGTTTTTATTTTCTAAATGTGAGTGCTGTATTTAACGTTATTATTCTAGGATACCGAAAGAGTGCCGCCAGTAACCCTATTTATTATTAATTCCCCGTTACCAGTTCTAGTGTATAAATCAATATTGATAAAATGTGGTGAGTTATAGTGTGTATTGTATACATGAGTTATGATTTTTTTGTAAAATTAAACAGTTATAACAAGTATTTAACTTTTATGAATATAATTAATCATTATAGTATGACCACACAGGTAAAGTTTATGCTTTTTACAGTTTTAAATTAAAGGGAGATTTGAGAAAAAATCTGAACTTCTTTTTTAAGTATTCTTGGGAGTAATCTGCATTGCTAGAGGTCGTACCCGTCCTTCATGGAGACGAGTCGCCTCCATCCATGTGTGAGTCCTCTTATGACGTTGATTCAGTCATCATCTAAATCATTCTATTCATCCCCATTATACCAACTACATATTAACCAAACAAACGATTTTAATATATTTTATAAATCATCATATTTCAAATTAACGTGTGAAATAAAACATGTAAATAAACAGTAAAATACTTAACCTGGTCCAAAGCACTGCTCTATACGCCCATCAAAAATCAACAAGACGTCAGGTACCTATAAACTGTGTAACACATTAACACACACATTACATATACGTAAATGCGAAGTCATAATTTTGCGGTACATGAAATGTTATCTCTATCTGAATTCTCTTCTGTAATTGAAATTCAACGGTAAGCAAATAATTTACATTGGTCATAACTTGTCGGGTCATTAGATAAATAATAAGATTGAAATGCTCGTACAAATACGTATTTATCTAAACTATAATATTGTTATACGCGTACAAATTGAACAAAATACCGTTTCATTTTATTTATGCAGCCTAACATTCACATGGCTAGGCGTTTTGTACGACCAATTATAATGATAGGCAGCTACGTATAAATGGTGATGGTTACTATAGTTGTAATGGTACATATACCATGGTCAGAGATGGCTTCATGTTCCTAAATGTGATTTGTCAACATTAAAATAAAATTTATGAGTTTTATAAATATGTATATTAAAATTATAAAAATGTACAACATGAACGTTTGAAGGATATAATAATATTGGTAAAAACTATTCATTGGTGGAATTAAAAATTTGTAAGTGTCAGATCATTCACAAGTTGATGAGGCGGCCTTAGTATTCGTCGATACGAGAGTGAACATAACTACTAGTGCGATAAAATATTGCTCGTTAAGCTGTTTTAAACAAAACAGTTTTTTTAATTAAAACGTAGGTAGGTTGTGCATTTGGTGTAAATCAAAATTGATCCTAACAGAATATCGATATATACCGATTCTGTGAATTGGTAAGACAATTGAAATTCAAAAAAATATGCAATCATAATGTTGATATAAGGATATCCAAAGCTGAATGAACATCATTTTCAGTCGTATCGCGTGCAAAAAAACGTACTTAGGGTAACATTGGATCCCAGTAATTCAGGGACTTCTCGTAGTTACTTAAGATTTAGAAATTGTAAATTGTCATTATATTTTATTCAGCAAGGAAGGCTGTGGATAACATTATGATACTAATACCATAATGAGGAAATTCTGTGCTGCATTGCAGCCGAGTTAGACCGGCATCACCGAGGAGGTACCTCTCGCACACATGATACCGCCGCAAAATGAGGTGTCATTTTGCGGTGGCGGCGTGAGTGGCGTTTTTCATTCGTTTTGTAAGTAGCCGGTGGTCTATTAGAGGGGATGAGACCAGGGGAACACATCTGCATAATAGTTATACGGATGTTTATGGGCGTCGGCAGCCATAAAAATGCTCTGCTCCTTTTCCCCCGTATACTTAAAAATAAATACGATTGCGTCACAAAGTTGTATAACACTATTTTAGTTAAGTGTAGTGTATGAGATTCCAGTGGCCAATTGGTGGGCTGGAAGGAGGGCAATATATCAGCCTCTGTGCTGATATTTACGGAGATCAGTAATCACTAAAGCCTCTTACTGCTTGTCTGCCCCTTATTCTTTAAAATATTGATATTTTTACAACCACACCTCTATGTGTATTTAATTTACATTAAGACTTATTTTAGATTCTTATAGAATGTGATTGAAACTAATCTGTCGTTCGAGCACTAAATGTAATAAAGCTGAAATTGTCCTTCTTATACACAATACTGTTAGTTCTAGTTTTAGATTAGAAGATAGTGACGGATTCTTAAGTTTTGTTATCCATTCGCCATATATAGGATTTAGAGTTAAGTTTATAATTATTTTTTCAGCAGATGTAAGGCTGACTTAATCTTTATGATTAAATTAAAACAAAGCCTTTAAATAAAGATATAGGAGACTATTCTTGCTTATAAGCTAAATGATGTAACATTTTGTTTAAATTATTTGAATTCTACACGTCCAACATTTTTTAGTCTGAAGGTTATAAAAAATAAAATATGGGCGAAAAAAAGGAGCTGAATTTGTATCGGATGACCGTACGCCTTGTTCATGAATGTTCATAATATTATTAGTTCATATTATCTGTTACCAACAAAAACACTTATTTTGTTGGTCCACGGTGGATGCGACTGACAGTCGTCTTGGAGTTTCTTGAAAGAGATATCCAACATTGGACCGACACATAATTATGATGCCGCTGAAGAATCTATGGAGGCCTAAAGACATAAGTATATCCCCAGACGTTTTAGTGACGTCAACAACTAACATCCAGGGCTTACAAAATGAAATTCTACAGCGTAGCTCTCTACGCCGGTGCTATATAAGGGAGTATTTACCTTGTCGAGTGGCTCCATTTCAGCAGTAATGCAGATATGACTGTCACAAATATAGAAGGTAAAATTAATACGTTTTCAGACCTAACTGTAAAATTTAACGGTATGCCGCTGATTTCACACTGCTCATTTCTGAAGTTAATTTCTCCGTATTACTGTCCCGACTCGGTAGCAATACAGATATATGGCATTATCACGGATTTAGATAGGAAAAGTAAGAAGTTTTTCAAACTTTCTGCAAAATGACACGCCGATCGTAGCGTTCATTTCACGTTGCTGTTTTCCGAAACTAGCGCCCAATTCGGCAGTAATGCAGTAAGGCAAATGAAATGAAGTGAAAGGTACAAATTACAAATCTATTGGTATAGTTTATGGAGGAATACGAGCAGTGGGAGCCTTTTAGTAGCCCAACGAACATGGATGTTCACATAATTGATACGTAAAACGGGCAACATTTCTCTTCTCTCCTGCCTCTCTAGTGGGCTACCGGAAACTCCAAATTCAAGATTCAAGATAGTACAGGTGACCCTGGAGCCGTAGGTTGATACCAACCCCCCGGTAGGTAAAATATTTTCGGTCGTGCAGGCCCAATTCTGCTGCAATGAAACATGGCACTACCTCTCACTAGTCCTTACGTCTATTCTTTCTGGGTTTGATACTTTAAGATTAAAGGATTAAGGAAGTGCTGGAGGAATTCATATAAATGATCGTATTTAACGTTTTTAATGAGTTGTATGTAAAGCAAGTATTTATCACATTCTCCGCTCCTGGCCGAGTACACTCGGCTGCAAGGTCAACGTGTACAAAAAAGTGGCGTCAGGTTTTTGCTCTATTTATATTCGCGTTGAAAGAATATCAGGGCACTGTTTTGGATCGGACTCGCCGCTCGATCGGACGACTGGTCCATGCAGGAAGTTAATTGATAACGACAAGAAAAGATTTATGTGCCGCTTACTAAGAATGTTATGTACTTATGAGAAATCATATTAGAGTGAAACAATTTTTTCTCGGTGAATGTCGAATTTGAAAAATTTCAAAGTTACATGAAAGCCGAAATATTTAAATATCTTTATCAAATTTATTATTTAAATGTGCAAAGATTTGTATATAAGATGCTTAAACATGCATTGAGATGATTGAAGACCAAAAATCACAAGCTTTAGCTTGTTTTCTCTAAAGGTTTTGTGGGACCCTTTACGATGTTCCGATTTCACTCGTAAATAATCATTCTTTTAATGACGTCAAACTAGATTTGTTGATAATTTGAAAAGAATATGTACCGAGTTTGCAATTGTCGCTAAAAAAATATGTATATATAATTTTTAGTGTCGCACTTGAATGTCGGACTTTCAAATCCTATAACAGATACGCAAAAACATAGCCTTCTTTCTTGTCGTATCCTCATGTCTGAGGGGGTGAATAACAAAGCATATCCTAGTATGTGTAAACTGGAAGAGTTCCCATTTATCGTGTCAGTGCTATGCTATAGACATACTTCGTATGCCTCGTGGTTCCATTTCGTCTGCAAAGCACCAACGGCAATGTTTAGAAATATCTGATACCATCACGTCAGCCTGTACCCAAGAAATTGATGGCTTTATCCTGTTGTGTAAGATATGGTCTGTGTTCAATGTTTGTCGATTGGTTGGATGGATATTTGTGGGATAACAACCGATTATCGATGTCCATGTATACTAAGAGGTAGTGCCATGCTTCATTGCAGCCGACTTGGCCGGCACGACTGGGTGGTACAACTCGCTTCCACACCGACGCAAAGTAACATACATAGATGCTGTCGCTATCCATGAGCTTTTATCTTCTGTTTTCCTCCGCTTATATACATATAGCTTGCTTATAGTTGACATTTTCCTATCCTTCATTAGATTTTTATCTTGACTTGTTTATTTATAGCTAGTGGTGCGTAACTGCGTAAATTTGTGTAACACCGTCTTCCGTCATTATAGCAAAATAAAATTTAAACCGGTTTTGTGCGATGTCTTTACAAAATACTGCCCATATTCTTTTCATGTTCTATGTAAAGTTTTATTGGAAGTGCTGTAATGTATTATAAATTAAATAATTTACTTTATAATACATTACAGCAATTTTATAATCCTGTTGATGCATAGGCGTCGACTCCCTTCGACTTCGGTATCCCGCCTGGTACATATTATATGGGACCTTAAACTTTCTAGCTACCACAGACGGGTTTACAACGGTGAGGCGGGGTTCCTTCGGGGTCTTAAAGTACATTTATTACCGCTATATACCGGACACGAGTTTCCACTAGTATTAAATATTATAAATATTAATTAGTAAATGAGGATAGTTTGGTAAAAATTGAACGTTTTGTAGCCAAATTCACGTCTCAATTTTTACCATATTTAGTAAACAACTTCATACTGTGAATTTGTAGCTGTCCTCGTATGCAGGCAACATCAAAATTCACAAGGTGTTTATTTCACTAATGGCCACGAGATAATTAGGAATAACTTTTTCGAATAAAAACATTACAGTTATCTAAACGAAATTCAACATAATATGTATAGAAGACAACTATAATTACACGTTGTATTCACCCTAAAATGGATTGGAAGCCATTTTGGATTTATTACAAGAGTGTCGGCCATTGTGTTTACAATTTACGAGCAATATGCAAAATACGAAGCGCCGCTCAACTCTCAAACACCTATCGATAAATAAACAACGGGTCGTGAGATTGCGCAGGTGAACGGTGATTTTGATGTGTTATTTTAGTATAACTGTCTCGTTCGTTACTTATGTTGGGACTCGATAAAATAATAATAGAGTCTGCGCTTCAAGGAGAGACTACCGCATATTTTGTTATAGCATGAAAATTTATGATATATCGAACTTCTTAATTTATTCTGTAACGAGTTTTGCGAGTTATTTTTGTATCGCCTCGCTCTATTGTTACACTCATGCCATTATTTCCATTTAGTGAAGTTCGTGCATTTCTTGATTGAAATGAGCTCACGTTTTTTGCCTCACCTATATCGGAAGACTTCCGCATCCTATTAACGGATAATTTAAAACCAGTCGTTGCAAAGTTTACCCCAACGCCAGTAACATTGCAGGGTTAAATGATACCATATTTATCCAATCAATACTAGCAGATATCGTTTAAAATTTAACAGTAGCCATATCACTCTTTTATGTTAGTGATAAATGATGTGCTAAAGTATAAAGCAATTACAACTTTCATAAATCCATTTGTATTATAAAAGGCGATCATAATATAATATAGATAATAATCAAGAGAGCGTATTAAAACGTTTTATTCTTTCTCTATCGTCATATCTTAATAGCATCGCGCCATCGCACCTCCCCGTTCATAAAAAAAATTGCCCTGTTATAAATAATAATGTCATTACATTTAAATAACAACATGTTTGATACGGTTCTTACACCAGGCAGACTATTAAGTGCATGTGATAAAATTGACATGTTTTGTCAACGAGTCAATTTCTTCTAAAAGTTTTTTTTTAAATTTTATTATTGAGTGACGATTAAAACATATTTGGTTTTTGTCATAGACTAATTCTGACTATAATAAGCATTAGAAACTAATAACTAAATAATTAAAAAGTCTTAGACGTAACTTTTACGGTTAAGTATAAATATAATATTTAAAGTAATTGTAGAGAAAGAAGTTTAACAAACCGGCCTAGAGTGAATCGGTCTCGCCATTGAAGGAACCAGCAAAAGTAAAAACATCACATCTCATAAAGTAGCAGTACAATTTTGTTCAAATCAACATTGACGTTTTTATTGAATTTTATAATCCATTTTAGTCAGTTTTCCTCTCAGTAGTTGAAAAGTTAGAGAGGACGCACACACTTATGCAGGAATGCACGCACACATACACGAACATGTGCACGCACACGCACACGTACACGCTAACGCACGCACACTCACTCTTTACTACTTTCGACGAGAAAATTTCTCTTAGAAAACACGAGCTTTAAAAAAGGCCTATTCAATGACACCCCACACTACCATGCCTTCGAAAAATTATACTTCATAGGAATATGTAGCGCCATGCTACATAGGAGGAGGTGGTGTCATGCGTGGATCATCACACTAAAGGCGTAAAGTGGCCCATTGGGGAGGGGACGATAGGAGGGCAACGCATCTGCGTAACAATCATGCGAATGTCCATGGGCGTCGATAGTCATCAAAAGGCTCCGATTACTTGCTGGCCCCTTACGCTATAAAAAAGGTACATTTACGGAATTCTTCAAAATAATACTACATGATTTGTACGGGTTAATAAAATGGAATCTTCTGAAGCGTGTCTAAACAATTAGTCACAGACAAATACGGACGGACAGACGGACAAACATACAGACAGACTGACGGACATTACAAAATAAAAATTATATGAGTTCTGTTTTTTGCTATTACTATTACACTACAGTACCCTAAAAAGACTTACAAAGTTTATTTTACACAGTATGCCACTAAAACAATAATTATACTTTTTATATGGCTCGATGTCGGTTGGGTATGATTACAGAGTATTATGAACCGTGTAAAAAATATTTTACGCGTTACAACTGCGGCGTGTTTCTTTTTATGTCCATAAATTTACCGCTACTTTAGACATTGTTGACCCAGCAGTTGCATATTCACGGTTCGAACAATTCTAGGCACATTGAGCATTTCATGTAGACACAGTATTATTTAGTATGTATGTAAACAGTATTATTTAGTATGTATGTAAACAGTATTATTTAGTATGTGTGTAAATAGTATCATATTAGGGTACCATATTTCGAAAAAAAGCACCACTCTACTGTCCGTCTGGCTGTCAAAAATACCTTAGAAATCATAACCATGTGTTTAGTTTAGAATTTGGCAATAAATTAATCATATCAAGAATAAATCAAACACTTAGTATTGTATTGTTGTACAACTGAAAAAGTTTCATATAGCAAACTGATAGATATCTGTCCGTTTTATATCTAACATTGAAGCTCAAATATAAGATTTCCAACTTTTATAAGTTGTCACGCTTGTGCCTATTATTGTCACGGGACCTACGGTGTGTGAATTCAACTGGCATTTAACCAGCTTTTTATTCTGTAGGGGAAAGTTGGTCATGTCATATTACATCCTCCTATGCCACGGAATTGGACTGGCACGACACATAATACCGCCGTAAAGTGACATCTTCAGTGTCGCGTTTCTTGCGGATTGTAAGTAGCCGGTGGCCCATTGGACCCCTCCAATGGGCCACCGGTTACTTACAATCGGCGAGGGAGGGCAAGACATCGACATAGCAATTATGTGGATGTTCATATGTGTCGGTAGTGTATAAAATGATCAGATTGCTCGGTTTCCCCCCTATTCTGTAAAAAAAGCGATACGCTCATACATTCGCAGGGACCGTGGAATATGCATATACATTATGTTCTGCTTTTGTCTGTTTTATAAGAAAATTGTTCCAACAAGAAATTTCCTCCGTCAGCAAAATAAAATGTATATACTCGTGTCTACAGATACGTACTCGCATTATAAAATGTATAGACTCGTGTCTGCAGATACGTACTCGCATTATAAAATGTATATACTCGTGTCTACAGATACGTACTCGCATTATAAAATGTATATACTCGTGTCTACAGATACGTACTCGCATTATATAATGTACATACTCGTGTCTACAGATACGTACTCGCATTATGAAATGTATAGACTCGTGTCTACAGATACGTACTCGCATTATAAAATGTATATACTCGTGTCTACAGATACGTACTCGCATTATAAAATGTATATACTCGTGTCTACAGATACGTACTCGCATTATAAAATGTATATACTCGTGTCTACAGAAACGTACTCGCATTATAAAATGTGCATACTCGTGTCTACAGATATACGTACACGCATTATAAAGCAAAGTCCCCAAAAGCTGTAAGTGGACATGTGATTAAGTTTCTCAAAATCTACTGAACCGGTTTTTATGCTGTTTTCAGCAATGCATTAAGCGATTCCCGAGGAAGCTTTTGTTTATAATTTGTTAAGGTATCCGGTCCCTCTTGATCACAGGTAAGCTACAGTCAGGGTGGTTATCCCTAGCATAGGACAATTATATGGAACATTAGTAAACCGCTTGTTTCAAACAGTTTAATATAGGAAAGTGTTAACGTAAATTACTTGACTTCATGAGTTGATAGCTTAATAATACCTTTTACTTATGCAAATTGTAGGTTTCTTTATTTTGCAATATACCCGACCGCTCAAGTGAATATGAATTGATTGTAAAATTCACAATACATTATAGCAGACACAATATTGTTCGCGGCTCACAGCGGGGGACCGAGATGACATCTCGCAGCGTGCAGCCTCTGCTCTAAACTCGTGCGCCACTAAACTGTTCCTCCGCCAACCTTTGTACCGTCCCAATAAAGTTCGCTTTTCTATACCACCGCTGTCTTGGATCGAAATAGATTCTTAACACATGGGCCGTAAAGCTTAAATTGTCCGTATAAACTTTCGTTCGAAATAAAGGCACAGATAAAAAATGTAGATAGAGGCAGTTACGAAATTAAGCACCCAAATGATTTTCGATTACAAAGTTCATTGTTTGATTCGCGACGTGGCGTAGCTCCGAGTGCGGTGTTGGCGCAGGGTTATCTGGGCTCGGGCGCACGTCAGGTTCCCACGAAGAGCGGCATCTTAAATACCTATCTATGTACGGCGACAGCTCCGATGCATTCTATTTGAGTAGCCTCTTCTGGATGGGTCAAGGATTCAAAGGTGATTGCGGATCTGCATGCGCCTGTACGAGTGACCTGGCCTTGCCTCATGGGTTTATACGTATATATTCTTCTCCGTGTTACGGACTATTGAAAGTGAAGGTAAAAGATCGATCTTAATAATATTTATTACTCGTTCACGCATTTTAGTCGTCTGTGGAATAAGGATGTGGGTGCGTATTATCATGGCCGTGTCCATAATTGATTGGATCTCTTGGTCTTCATTCTAATTTATATTATTCATACCAGCTGTGCTCTGAGGTTCCAGCCGGATAACAGATACTTATTGAAGAGACCTGATGATCCGATACTCTTTTCTGCAACAAAAGACGATCAACTTATAATATAAGTAGGTACAAATAGTTTTTCTTACTTATCTTCTTAACAATTAAAACAAAATAAGGGCCACTAACATTTCTTGATGTATCATGAAAATAATAAAGACATTAATTGTGTTGTAATAATATAATTGGCCATTTTGAATTAAAAACATGAACAAAGAAATCACCGGAACAAGACTGACTACTGTTCTTGTCACTTTTGTTTCTTCTTTTTAATAACGAGCATGCACAGTCTGGATTAAATTCTTCGCGTTTTCATCTGGAATATCCTCCCACGCATCTTTTAAATGTCAATCAGCTGCTGTTGGTTGTAGACCCCTTGCTCATTCTAGGACAGTTTGGGTTGATCGAGCTGTGTGTGCACGGGCATTATCTTGCATCAGGATAAATCCAGGCCCCACTTGCCGTGCATCACTTGAGGCCTGATGACGTCCTCGATTTAACGTTCTCCAGTTACGGTACCCGAATTTAAATGGTGAGCTCGGTTTTACCGTGCAAACTTATCCCACCTCAAACCATTACCTTGGGAACACCAAAACGGTCAACTTCGTGAATGCAGGACTCCGAAGACCGCTCGCCGCGTCGTCTCCACACTCTAACACGCCAATCATCATTAAGAAATTTTAATTTGCACTCGTCTATAAAAAGCACCTTGCGCCACTGATTAATCCCCCAGTTCAATACTGACGGTAGAATATTAATCGGTTTGCACGTTGACCCCTGATCAGAAGAATTCGAACAACTCGTCGTCTTGACGTTTGCTGGTCTTCGTGCTATCGATTACGTATAGTTTGAACACTGACACGGGTACCCGTTGTCAGCCGTAGGTGATGTTGTAACTTACGGGCCGTTACTGCACGATCACGACGAGCACTAGTTGGATGTACCGACCCTCATGAGTCGTTGTTATGCAAACTGAACCTGAACCAGGTCTCCTGGCAACACTGCCAGTGTCTTGGAAGCGATTCCATACATTTTGGACAGCTCGTGGATAAAAACCCAACTGCAAACCCACGTAACGCTGAGAACGTCCTCCTTGAATCATAGTTATGGGTCTGGTTGCTGTAATTGTATCCATGTGCCTTCGTACTGATGGCATGATTAACGCGAGATGATCAATGAATCAATTAAAATTGAAAAAGTATACTTTTTTCCTAAAATAACCGAAACAAGTTAAGAAGACAATCAAAGAAAAACATAAGAATAACATCCAATTATTCTTTTCTTAAAATTATGGCCAATACTTTCCAATTTGGAACACGAACACATAAATTAAAAAAGGCATAAAAGAGATCAAACACCAAAGAGTTCGTAACACGAATATAATGCTACTTATCAGTTACATTCAGTTTACTAAATTGCACTTAAATGTGAAAAAACTAGTGGCTCTTATTTTGTTATCAGTAGTATGTAAAGGTCAGCTTAAAACGAATAGATAAAATTTACTCCTGGCTACCATCGACATGTCATATATGTTCCACATATATTATATGTACATCTAAATTATGTAAACAACCGCACCGGCCATCGATAGTATAGATGGAATGTTACACCCGTCAAATATAATGACTTCCTTGGTGCTGAGCGATGGTTGTACAGGAATCTCTATACTTTTACTGTACTTAAAACACGGAAGTATAAATAAATTATACGGCCAATTAAATGAGATGCGCCAATTATCGTGATTCACATTTCACCTTGTTTAAAGTGAAAAGTACACTTAATATCAACAATGAAGGCATATTAACATTCTTCTGGTAATTTCTTGTTTATTTCCACGGCTGCAAAATTAAGATTAATGCGTGATATACTATATCAAGGTTCGGTATACAATTTTTGTAAATACTTGAAAAGGAAATCTGCCATTATCTTGTAGCAGAAGGATTTTAGATAATGAGGATATTCGTTTATTTTGTATGCAATGAATGGATCTGAGGATTTTTTTTAAGTAAAAGTAAATTCGATTGCTTATTTTCGTACGGAACAGCTCGTGTAAATATAAAAGACAGCTCGTGTAAATATAAAAGACTAGCTGCGCACGTTGATTTACTTGCGTGATCCTTCCTACCCATGAGACTTTTTTGGGATACAAAGTATTTTTATGTTATTCCAGATAGTAAGTACTCCACCAAATCTGTGCCAAGTGTGATCCAAAACTGTTCATTCCAAACTATATTACGTAAAAAATAACAAACACACATACACATATACATTGTCGCATTTTTTACATTTTTGGAGCCCAGTGATCGCCCAGAGGACGAAATTCTATCATAATCACAGCTTGTAAAACCTTTTGGTTTCTTAAGTTTACGCGAATGTTACTCATTACAATAAAATAGTCCGCCCATGACCAACGTTGCTGTAAAGCCTCTGAAACGGTAGGCTAGTTGAATAATTAAATAAACCGCGATAAAATCCGTGAAAGTAGTTTTATTGTAACTGTAAAACTTTCTTATAGGTATATAACAAAACTAGAATTCGTACGTCATAATGTGTTTGACAATGTGTATCACAAAGTTTTTTACATGGTGTGGGTAACGTTTTATTTAACCAAAATAATAAAATCTAATAGAAATTATATAAAAATATTAGAGTTCTTCACTTCTACACATAAACTATAAGTGTGTAAAAAAAACAAAGTTCATACTCCCCCGAACGCGGAATTCTCCAAAGTTTTTGCTTCACATATTTAGTATATAGATACTGAAGTACTCGGACGTTGAACGCTTAACGTTGCTTAGCTATAATTTACAATCTACGTAACAGCTGCGCAGAATAGCACCAAAAGCTATTCCAACGTTAATTTCATTTTATACCGTTCAGTCTTCGTACAGAGATCTTCAACCGGTTACAGTTAATTTTGTATTGAATCTTATCTGTGATTGATATGAATGGGCGATTTATATGGCTCATGGGAACCGTCTCGCTGGCTCCTTATTACGCTGATATGTATCGATGTGTGATTTAATGTACGGTCAGCATGAATAGCTAAACATGAATTTTTAAAACGTCTATAGATGCGTATCGTAAAGCTTTTTTAAACTGCTCTATGCTGACGGAACCGTCCAGTACACTACTCTGTTACCAGTACTCTAGTCTAGGTGAGATTGCGGTCGATAGGGGGACATTACCCCCCCTTTCCCCCAGATGGCAAGATGCTACGGATAGTTATTTAAAATGAGCTTAAGTAAATATCATTATCTTTGCCGAAGGGACCGCATCTTCCTGCCTTTCCGTCAGCCTAACGAGGCTGGAAGAACCGTCCCCATCACGGGCGGGCGGTACGACTCACGTAAGGTTGTCGTGTTTGACCTATGCGGTAAGGCGATTCGATTTGAGCTCGTTGGAAAATCGCGTAAGGTATTGGAATTAGTTCCCATGACTGCACTGACATCATCGTTCTGACTATACGGGGTCGAACGTGTGTGCTGTTGTCTGTCATGATGTGATTGTGGATAGAATCGTATTGTCCGCGTCCCTCGGACGGGGTGTAATGTACTTAGACCGCGGCTTATGTGTTGTATCTGTTTGCGTTTTGTTTTGTCGTGTGTTACAATTATCATAGAGTACCGCCACAAGCGGCAACACTGTGACAAGTAGCTTTCGGCAAGAGGTAGTGTCATGTTGCGCTGCAGCCGAATTGCTCGCTCACATGAAACCGCCGCAAAGTGACAGCTATTTTGTCGCGTTTCATGTGGTTAGTTAGTTATGGCCAATATAAATAGAGAGTCTGGTGGTGAATGTCGAGAGCTTACATAAAGAAGCTAAAGGAAGTAGAGAGGGAGATATAAATAAGTTAGTGAAAATAGAAAGAAAGAAAGTTACGTTTCGAATATTACAGCAGTACTTAGGGGCAAGAGTGAGGTGCGAGTACATGTTATCTTCCCTTTCCGTTTCTTCCAGACAGGTTTCGTATATAAAAAAAAGATAGGTTTTACTGCGGTCGTTTAGTCTAATTACTTAGAGAGGAGGATAGATTTTCGATGCTGCGTGCAACATAGATGTAAGTATCATACATTAATTTACAAAAATACTAAGATACACAGTCAGCTTCTCAAAACCATTCGTATAAAAAATGTCCACATATAAAATTATACACTTCTAAAAATAACTTAAGATCATGCGCATGAGACTTCCAATAGAATTGTATTGTAAAAACGGGTTGACTTTGCAAAAAATATATTTATGTACAACTTTGCTTTAGAATGATATTTCGATATGAAATCGTGTGTCTTGTATTTTTGTAAATCAATGGCATCATATTATCTAAGCGAAGTAATTATAGTTATTATCTTTAGTACGTTTATTCAAAAACGTATTTGCTCTACCTCACAGTGTATGGATATTATTATTTTAAATATTTAATGGCTTGTCAATATTATTGATACAAGCTAGTGTAATAATTATATGCCATCGAGGTTAATGGCAGCCACGATTTATCACACTGGCCTTGATATTATTTGACAATTATGCTATCTAGAGATTATCTGCTTCTTTACCCGGCTGCGTAGAAGAAGTATAATGTTTATGTTGGACGAGTTTCGGGGTGATTTCGGATAAGTGTAATGATTTTTTAAAATACAGGTAAACCAGAGTCGGAGCCTTTTGGTACACATCCGAATAATTATCATATAGACGTGTGGCCTTCGTTCTCTTCTCCCCCCAATAGACCACCGGAAACTGCCAAACCACCACTGAAACGCGACAGCACTGCACTTGAAGGAAGCGAGAATCATCTTTCAGATCAGGTCTTTTCAGCAGCAATTCAGCATAATACTAACTCTTGAAAAACAATATTGGTTAGTGTCTAACATTGTCAGATAGTTGCGTAATTGTGAACATGCCAACCTAATTTTAGGCGTAATTATAATAACAAGAGTTTTGGCCTAGAGGAATTTTGGCTACAACCGAGCTATCTTTTTTTTTTGACGCGGGGAAACGCATTTACGCGCCTTCACCGGCCCTGGGTGAGGTCCAGTGGTGTGTGGGACTTGCGGTACATGGTAGTGCCGAATGCCCACAAAAACCACCGCGAGTGACATCAGTGCCGCCCTTGGTGTGGTTCCTCGGAACTACAATCATCAGGGCACTTCGACGGCCCCCTAAGGGACCAACTCCACATTCACAGATGGAGTTGCCCAGCATTACAAGACAACCCCACCGAACCCCCCCCCCCCCGAGTACCGAGAGTGATCCTACCTCCTGATTTTTTAGCCCCCTCTTCTTATAAGAGGGCACTCACTTTTCCCTTAATTTCAAGGCAACCTGACATGACCGGCGAGAAATCCGGCGCAAGACGGACGGCTTAACGTGCTCTCCGAGTTACAGGAATAAAACACTGTCTACATCTGTTTCGGACTGGTATTAGAAATTGGAAATTCCTAATAACACATTTTGTAACATGTAGGATCCGGTATTCGAACCCGGTGCTCTACACCTGTGGTCGAACATGCGTACCACTAGACCACAAGGCAGTTTAAGTGTGAGCAACGACTACTAATTGTCGGTTTGACTCCTGTTATCATATATACCTCTACAAGTAAATTAAAAAAAAGCATATGCCAAAAAAAAAATACGAGGGTGGATGGAAAAGTATTCGGCCTAACAAAGAAAATAAACACATACTAAATCAGTTATATTCTTATTTTTCTACATTTCCGATGCACTTTTGTCATCTCCCATTTTGAGCATTTAAACTGTAAAAAAATGGTTCTTCCTGAGAGTCAAAATATGCGTCTACAGCTGTTTAGACCTCGTCGTCTGTCGCAAAACTTTGACCTTCCCAAGTGTTTTCTTAGGGTAGAGAACAAAAAGAAGTCCGACGGTGCCAGATCAGGTGAACAAGGCGGATGCGGTAACAGTTGAAAGCCACAATTGTGGATTTCAGCCACTGATTGCACGCACAGACGTGTGAACACGGGCGTTATTTTGTTTAACTGTTTCATCAAGGTAACGACCTATTCCTGACACCTTTGTGCTGAGCATTTCTGGTCACTATTATTTTATTTTCTCTCGTAAGACACAGTAGTAATAAGAGTTTAAATTCAGTCCCCTTTCAAAATAACCAATCATGGGTGATGAACCAGATCTTCTAAAGTACAGTTCTAGAGTAGAGTAATGAACCCATGCTTCGTCTATTGTAACAAACCGATTCAAAAAATTTTCTGCTTCGGCTTCACATTACTGCAAACAGTAACGTGAAACAGTCAATCGTGTCCTTTCTTGTTCGACTGAAAGCTGTCGCAAAGTCCATCTCGCAGACCCAATTCGTTGACTATGATGTTTTGAGGTTTTTTATAGGAGATGCCCATAATCTTGGCTATCTCTCTAATTTTTTATCTACGGTCTCCCATAATTAGATCAAATACTTTTTTAATATTTTCGTCAGTAGTGGACGTCGGCTTTCACACTCTCTCTACCACGCTTGAATTCTGCTATCCACTTTTTGACGGATGAATAATATAGAGCAGAATCTAAAGTACTTGCCATATCATTATGGATAGCTCTCGGTGATATCCCCTTCTTATGGAGCTATCTATCTAACTATCGCACACGTTTTGAACTTAACACAATTACCTAGACTGAACTGAACCAAATAATGCGGGTAGATTTGATTTTTAGAATTGAATGAATCTGTGTTAGGCCGAGTACTATTCCATCCACCGTAGTATCTAACATAAAGCGGACATCAAGCTTATATAAAAACTAATAACTCTAAAGTTTCACCGTGCAGCTTGGTGGTATATAGCTTGGTCGCATATAGCGACGCGATGAGCCTCAGATCCACCTGATGACCTATCTCATGACGTGGATGATGACAGATTTATACCATAATGAGATCGAAATGCCATGAACTGGTGTATGTCAAGGCAACATTGTTTTGCAGTTGACAATCAGTAAGGCAAAACAAATAAATAAATCCATAGTCCATTCAACAGTTTCAACTTTCGTCTTTAGTATGTATAAATTATAATATGTATGAACTAAATAGATGGATATTTGGGTTTCCTTAATAGATCATGACATCAAGATATCTGACACCCCCGTCCATCATGGTTGATCCCGTAACCATGAACACTTCTGAAATATCAAAATTGTAAAATACATAAACGGCGATAAATTTGCTAGGCTACTCACAAATATAGCTGTCACTGTACAGCGGTGTTATGTCTGCGTCAGGTACCTTCTCTTTACTAAACAACCTCTCCTCATCCAGTCTTCTCCTAACTCTACTAATATTACCCTCTAAGTAGACGCTGTTTGACAAAACAGCTTCTGTGTGTTTAAAATCAAACATCTAAGTCCCATGAAAAGGTACAAGCCGCTTATATCTGTCTCTAAGTCAACGTAGTTGTAAGTCAAAGAATTGAATTGCATTGGAAGTCACCGGTTTTGTAATGATCCATATGCCGGCTACACTACCCCACTCTACATTACATTTAGTTACAATGTCTTGGTCTTCCATATATTCTATATTGTGTGCATTTTGTGCTGGTGTGTCTGGCCATTGCGCGGTAATTAATGTACTGGGCTTTAATGTCTTACATCTGTCAGTTTCGTGTGGAAGAACACCTCTTTATTGAATCATTCCAAAATTAATAATTACTTATAGTGTTAACAATATTACATACGTCATGCGTATAACATATGATAAATAAAAACTGTTGTTCTGCATCTGTTAGTTCATATAGACATCGCAACAGAAACGCGACATAAAGGGTGCGAAGGGGCATATTGTATTGAGAAAATTGCAAATAGAATAAGTAATAAAATATAATATTTTATTTACGACAACAACAGCAAGTTTTATATATCGGGAATGGCCCACCGCTGTTACTCCTGTACTGCGACCTCTTTGACATGACCGCAGGGAGCCTGAGGGAGTGTTAGAACTGCCTTGGGAACCGCAACGAATTCAATCAGAATAAAATAGGAGGAGTAGAAAGTGTTTCCAGTTTCCCTCCCCAATCAAAGCGGAGACAGTACCGGATTGCAATGAATGAAATGGTTAAAAAAAGGTACGGTAGCCAGGTGAAGTCCGGCTGCTAAGTATATTTTATTTATGTTATACATTATCATTATATATGGAAACAAAAAGTGTATATATTCAAGTTTCTCTAAATCTGAGCAGATTTTCATGCGTGTTCCACCCATGATAACAGCGATACCAGAAGGTTTTATTGCATAATATGGCCCTCGCTATTCACGGATGAAATGGGGAGGATCGCTTGTTAGATCAGATGATGGGTATATTATACGTATATCTCAACGACCTGACCGCCTAAACATAGTTATATAGTATAACTAAAATAAAAAGTATACTCTCTCTCACTCACTCTATGAATTTGTGTAAGTATTATGAAGAGTATACTTTTCATTTAAATTATAATATGAATTTCCATCAAGTAGTGACCATATACTCCATCAACTGTGTAGTTATGTTGGTTGTGGTAGTTGGTACACGACATCACATTTTAAGATTCCTCGCGTCAGCAGAGATAAAACTAAAAATAACTTTTTAGTAAGAGGTAATGCCATGCTGCATTGCAGCCGCATTGACCCGGCACGACCTGCAGGTACCTCTCGCTCATATGACACCGCCGGAAGGTATGATGTCATGTCTTGTACGGTTCGCGAGTAGCCGGTGGCCCATTGGAGGAGAGGAGGAAAGGAAGTCAACGCATCTGCATGAATTCAGTACTGGTGAAAAGGCCA
Source organism: Eumaeus atala (assembly GCA_017140195.1). NCBI lineage: Eukaryota > Metazoa > Arthropoda > Insecta > Lepidoptera > Lycaenidae > Eumaeus > Eumaeus atala. The sequence goes on along the minus strand of JAFELO010000362.1, from coordinate 682,847 downwards.
CGATTCCCCCTTTGACCCCCTAAATAAAATAAAGGTTCCATATTCCAATTAGTCTAGAAGTGTGCAATGAACACTTCTACGGTAATAAACTCTTGTAAGTTGTATATTGTCCGAATACCATTACATTTGTACTGTGCATCTACTTAATAGTGATACATACGCCTATTAAGTACAGTCATACAAAACTTTCATTACTGCTTCAAACATTGCGGACAACTATCTCGAGTCACAACATGAGGCTCAACTTGAAACCGCTGTCCAGATCGTATTACTTTTATGTACTTATGTTAAAGTTTTCAACATGCAACATATTTTACGGCCACCGTATAATACGTTGTTGTCGTAAACAAACAAATAGCAATAAAAATAGCAGTTTATTAATCAGCGCGAGTGAACGTAAAAATTTGCTGTAACAGAGATTATATTTCTGTAGCAAACTGTTGGGAGATAACGCGTGTATTTTATGAGCACTCCATTTAACAATCGTATAATTTCGTGTTGCACTCACACTAGTCAGGGCACGTGCTTTTACAATCAATGTTTAATATACGAGAGCTGCTGGATCGTAAAAATTTATGCGATTTAAGATTTTATACACGCATTTGTTGTGTAATTTTCCTCCCCGTGTCCCCACCGTGGTGCAAACCTTGTCGTGACGGTGGGGCTCCGTGACCTGGGGTGAACCCAGACGCAGCTCTTTGTACCCCTCTTGTAAGAAGAGGGGACTAAATAGCGAGATGAGGGGAAGATTTGCGTACGGGGCAAGGCTCGAGGATGGGATACACACTACATCTCAAAGTTGGCGGGGTTCTCCTGTAGTATGGGATAACCCCTCGGTTGAGGTGGTGTCTACCCCTTCCCGAAATGACTAGCCGTTGAGGTGCCCTGATGGTGATTTGTATCAGATTTTGTGGGTTTCGGCAATACAATGTACCGCGAGCTCCACATACTATGGATCCCAGGGTCGGTGGTGGCGTGTAAATGCGTTTCCCAGGGTCAAAAAAGAAATATCTTTCATTACATTATAGTTAGAAAGGTGAAAAAGTGAAAAAGTGAGAGTGAAAGAGTTTGTATAGTTGAAAATCCTAAGTGGAAGCTAAAGGATAATGTTGTTATTGAAAAAGCAAGCGTTGTTAATACCGAGAACTCCCAGTATATGTGTACAATGTATAGAGTAAATAGAGCATTACAAGCAATAGTAAAATGAGTACCGGGCCAGGACGAGCTCGGGACGACTATTTGACCAGCTGAATATGACTGAATATGATTAAGTTTAAAATTTTGGTATCTGAGTGAAATGAAATATATCTAATAATATACACGTACTTGTTTATGATTAGCAAGATCCTTCACACTTTCATATAGATGTTCACGGTTAGTAATTTAAGTGTAGCAGGAATTATATGGAGCCCCCACCAAAGACAACAATAAATATAAGAGTTGTATAGAACCTATGAAATTGCATATGTATACGTGTAAATTATTGACATTCCAAAAATATTTAAATTTTTGGGGTCTGACCATTTTTAAAACACTGGAATTAGCGACGTGGAATAAAACTTTGTAATTTTCAATATTACTTAGTACTTAATTAGTGTTTCTATCAATCCAAAAGTCGGATGTATGTAATTGGTGAAAATAAAGAGCTTTAAGAGAATTGATACTTCACTTAGGTAAAAATACATGGTTGGCGTTAAATCATTTTAAAATAACGAACGCCACGTCATTTCTCCAACTGTTGTAAGAGACAAAGATAAGGTTGCTGAAAAATTACGAGGAAATTTGTATTTATATACCATTTATCGGCATGTCCGGGAGCATGAGCGAGAACATAGCTCAATTCAAAATTGCTCCCACTCGTAATAACTGGTGTAATTAAAGAGAATTATTGTAATAATCCGTATTCTTGAATGTCCAAAAGTTAAGGGCAAATCGCAGTGATTTAAAAAGCAGCTGTATGACACACTGTCACAACGACATTGGATATTAAGAAAAGGTACTCAATGTGACACAGGTGTGTTGGCATTTCTCTTTCCTTTTTTGTCTCGCAGGGAAATTACTTTTTACGCAGCAATTTACCCTGGGTTGGGTCAAACCGAGTATCACTTGCGCCGTGATCCACTAAAACCTCATAAGTATTTCTCCATTTCCTCACAAGTATGGTGGCAACCATTGCTGAGGAATCCTAGAGCTGTTAGTAAAAGAGAATCGCGATAGTGATAGTACGAGATCTATTGATAAGGAGAGAACCTCCGGAAAAACAGATGGATATTCCGTCAATTTCTCCGTAGGTTCTGTGTCTGCTATCTGTACAAAACTGTCACAGAACAACCCCTAGACTCGTTAGGGCAATGGTCAATGTTATCAGCTTCTATTCTTCTGCGCATAAACGCCTGGCCCCGGGTACGTTTCCTTAGGAATAACTTTGGTGGTTCATTGGTATGCGGTTGTTTGAGTTTGCTCGTACTCAACGTAAGAATAAAGGTTCTTTTCTATGATACTTATGTTTATCTCTTTCGGTGGCCCCTTTTTAATATAAAGTTACACTAGACAGAGTTCAGACTACAGATACTACTATAACCTGAATTGATTTTACTTTATCGTCGCTACTACCTCTCCTTACTCTCTCTCTCATAGTACTACGTTTAGCCAACGTATGGCTTCATCATCATCATCACGACGTCAACTTATTTAACACTAGAAGTGTTAGGTAGCTGTTAATATTATTATTGTTCTATTTCACTTTTAGGGGTTGAATTTCTAAAAATCTTTCTATGTGCCCGAGCCTATAAAAGCTACAACATAAAAGGTACCCAAGATTCGTGATTCTAGGTACAGTTGTTTCCTGTGTACGTTGAAATGTAATGTAATGTACCTCTCCATACTGCATTGTAGTCGAATTGTGCTGGCGAGACCGGAGAGGTACCACTCGCTCACATGGTACCACCGTGAAATGACAGCTGTCATGTCGCATTTCGCATCGTGTGTGGGCTTCCCTTGGTCCATTGAAGTGGAGGAGATAAAGAGGGCAACACGCCTACACTACAATTATACTGCTGTTTATGATTGTGGACAGTCATCTAATGGCTCAGACTGCTCCTTTGCCCCCCTATAATATAAAAAAACTAAAGTGAACACGATGGCTACGTACGATTCGCGTGAATTCTATAAAACTTTATGTCGAAACAATATTATTTAATAATTTTTGAAGAACGACCCAGCCTCAGTGAACGGTCATGACCATCTTTTATTGGTGCAATGAATCACACATAAAAACTATATTGTACCCATTATCAGTCCATTACGGGGACGTACAAATGACACAACTTAAAGCCTTTTAGCGGACGCCAGTCGTGAGGCACCTCGGAGTAATTAACTGCGGAGCGCGAGCGAAGCCGGTTGTACTAAATGAACAAAGATTTTAAAATTAATGTATACTATATAAATAGTGAAATGAAATTGTTTTATAT
>JAFELO010000362.1:587941-679356 GCA_017140195.1 Eumaeus atala | reverse complement strand
TATATATATATAAAACAATTGATAACGCGATGGTAAGACCGCGTGTTACACGAGTGTTCTCTGGTTCGAATACCGCCTAGGTCATGGATGTTTATATATGTATTATAAGTATTTCTATATACTATTCTAAATATATTTCTTTTTTTCTAGTACCTGTAACACAAGTCTTTGGCCCTTGGTACTTGGCCCAGGGCGAGGCAAACGAGGTTTTATAAGTCCACAGGTATTTTTATATATTAATTAGCTGTCTAATCAGAGGTCGTTCTGTCATAAATTGAATTTATTGCCATTATAACGTGTGAACATTTAAAAAAATGTTAAGGGTAACAACCCTTATCACCTAGGTGTATGAAAGACGATAGTGGCCGATTCTCAGACGTCCTGAATATGCGTATTAAAATTGGAAAAAATTGGGACCTGTAAGGTAACTAACATTGTGACGCGAGAATGTTTTTTTTTTGTATAAGATTAATTAAGAATAAAGGCACCATAGTAATACTAATATTATAAATGGAAAAGTTTGTATGTATGTAACTTCTTTGTTGCAAGCAATATCTAGGGAATGTACTTAAATGAAATTTGGCCCAATTATGGATTACATTCGCAATAAAAATACGTAGTACTGCCAAATTTATAGTTCCCATGGAATATGTTTTACGCGGTTGAAACTGTGGGATACATTTAGCGTTGTACATTTTATATTTTATCTATCGATTAGAATAATTCTCAGTTGCAATAAGAGGTTGTACCATACTGCATTTCAGCTGAATTGGGCCAGCACGACCTAGGTACGTCTTGCTCACATACCATTGCCGTGAATGCCGTAATTGAATAATAAATCAAAATTTATTAAGAGGTGACACATACAAAAATATATTAAGCATTGCAGCCGAGTCTATACTAATATGATACCACGACAAAGTGACACCAAGGCTGTCGTGTTCCGTGCGGTTTGTGAGCAGTATTGCAGAGCAGGACAAAAGGTGGACTGTGCATATGCATCACAATAATTCGGATGTGTACGGGCGTCAGCAGTCGTCAAAATGCTCCGATATATTGTTTGGCATATTATAAAACTTTCATGACATGTAATAAAAGATGAATAAAAAAAACATTTTGACTCATTTTTATATTGTTCTGTTATTAATTAACAGCATGACTAACGATTGTAGTTGAAACCCACAGTTTTTTTTCGGAGGGACCTACTACTGATTGGCGGCGCTTGTCCAGCCTTAACAGTTCGACTGATTACGTAAGACTTTTTCCTCTTCTGGTTTCAGGTAGACGATAGGGGGACAGACCCCCCCCTTTCCCGCAGATGGGAAGATGCAAACCGGATTTTTTGTGGACATTACCCTATCGTGATTATTTTTGGGACCGAAAAGGTGGAAGCGGTCCCCCACCCCACGCTAGTGGGACGGCGCGCGCACGATGCCGTTTAATGTTACGGGACGTGTATAAGGATAGTTGAGCTCGTCTTTCGGTTTGGCTTGTCAGAGGAGGCCGGGATCCTCCGCCGCCCTCTGACGAATTTTTATTATTCAAACGTTCGACCGCCTAAAGTAGTGGATTACGTAATTTATCTTCAGACGTAAGAGACACTTAAGATCAAACAAATAAACGCCATTGAGAAGATGTGCATCGATACAATATAATGATGTATTGTGTAAATACTGGCTGATAATAAACTTACAAAGACGCCAAAGATAACTCAAATCTATCGAGTCTTTCACTTATACACCACACATCTTTGCGTTTGTGCTATTAGATTTCGTGATTATTTCATTAATAAATCATTTGCGGTTATATTTTAATAATTTATTTTTTATTATTTATAAGATTAGGTATTGCGATATTGCTAAATACCCTTTTACTATATAAGAACGACTAATCCCGGTACGTTTTGAATTTCTCCGGGACGGCCTTTACTTTAAAATCTATACGAATATTAAAAAGAGGAAACAATTTATTGTTTGTTTATTTGTTTTCATTCAATAGGCACCGAAACTACTTTACCGATTAGAAAAAGCTTTTTCCATTAGAATCCCACATTATCAGTGATGAACATATACAGAGAACATTTTCTAAAACGTTTCAATCATTATGAAATCGATAATGTAACCAAAATGTGCAAAAAATATCAAAATATTATATCATTTAGCTTAATAATTGTCATTTAAATTATTGGCTACTAGCTGTATTAACAGTAAACGTTGTTTTGTCATAAATATAATTTGTTATCGTTGTGACTTGTAATGTTTACACATTTACAAATTAATATATTTGTAAATGTGGGAATGCGAATTGGTGATTTAGTGGTGAACAGCCTGCGTTATGCAGATGGTGCAGTTCTTTTAGGCTCACAAACACTAATCGCAATTATGAAAAATGATTGTGAGAATATGATGAATATATACCAACTTTAATTTTATTGACGAAGGCCACAGGTAATGCAGCAGAGCGGCGCTTCCAGTATTGGCCGGTAGACTGCCTGCCAATCTGGAGGTTCTTCGAGCGGGACGCATGCAGGAGGAGTGCGTTGGGCTCAAAGGCAAGGAGCGTAAGGAAAAGAAAAGCGCTATCGCGGTCGACGTAATCTCTACTTGGCAGTCACGCTGGGCTGCGTGTGCCGATGGGAGGGAGCTGTACTGCTTCTTTTCAGAAGTTACAACGCGTCTGGCATATCAATGGGTAGAAATTGAGTACGTTATTTCACAGATACTAACTGGGCACGGGTGCTTTAGAGGTCGTCTGCACAGGATGGCGTTATGTGACCTGCCATCATGTCCTTGCTTTCATGAAGCTGAAACCAGAGACCATGTACTGTGGGAATGTGACTACAAAAAACGAGCGAAACATCATGTTGGACGGCATCGAACGGAAAACAGTGGGCCCAGTCTATCATCAGGATTTCGTCGCAACGGAGCAGAGCTTTAGGCAATTGAAGACATTTGCGCATACATGGCACGCGAAGAGGAATGATAGGTGACGACGTAGCTGCATCGAGATAATCAGGACTGACGAGGCCGATGACAACTTCTATATTTGTGGTGTCAGGTCCCAGAAAGGGGAGAGTGAAATAACGAAAGGGCACTTAAATAATGTGTAGGGAGTCAAGAATTGCACGTTGGGGAACAGAGCCGGTGAGCAAAACCCCAAGGAGGAGATCCAAAATAGAAGATGCACCTATGATTCGCTCCGTATAAAGAGAGGTAGGCAGGAGCATGGGTGGAGGTGGGTAAGTGTGAGAATATGGGCAAACAAATGAATGTGAGGAAAACTAAATTTTTGTATTTGAAAGAGAAATAACCAGAACAGACGTAAGAGTAGTGGAAGATGCCGTAGTGTTGAAGCAATTGAATGAATTTGTTTATCTTGGTTCTGCTTTTACTAGGGATGGAAGGTCTACAGTGAATGGAGCGACAGGTAAATTGTTTATAACACAGTTTTGAGTCAGGATGCCTGTCTTGGCATGTCTTGTAATTATGTGCTAATCCCAACGTTATTGTATGAAAATGTGAGTTGGGTATGTCGGAAAGTGCATGGAAGTAGAATGAACGTGGTCAAGATGAGGTCATTGCAAAAAATATGTGAGTAACCCTCGCCGACCGTGTTCGCCATAATAAAGTGAGAGAGAGCTAAGATATGAAAGAAAATGTCGGTATAAAAATGCTCCGTTGGCCGAGCCACGTGGAAAGAATGCCAGGTGAAAGATTAACAAAGCAGATATACAATACGAATGTGGAAGGATGAAGGTACCAAGGAAGACTGAGACTTACCATATCAGCATATACCATGATCAGATCGATTGGGTACTGTCCGAAGCTTGTGTCAAGATTCTTCGCAACCGGCGTGTCTGTGTGAAGAGAGTAATGAATTTAGAGGAGACAAGGCAGGTATGTAAGGATCGTGATGTATGGCAATCTGTTCGCTCTGCCTACCCCATTACGGAGCTGGCGGGAAGATGTATTTTTGTAAATCTATGAATTTGCGCCGTATTTCTTGAAATATCCGTACGAAACCGGGACCAGCCGCTAGTCTTGTCATTGTTTTTGTTTCCATAGTCATCTGAAATGGCTTGACCGATTGCCGTTAAGCTTTCTGAGTCCGTGTCGGTAAGTATAAGTATATACGTAGTAAAGTATATTTGAACTGCTTATTATGTGCACAGATGGAAAGCATATATAGAACAATTGTTTATATATGCTTATGAAATATGTATCAAACACATTATATCGTAAGAATTAAAATGTGTGAAAAATAACTTCGGTGTTTCACGTCTGTCAGGGGTCCCGGGAGACCTCACTTTTTGAACTAAAAGTAATCAAGGGTTGATTGACCCAGGGTGCCTTCCGGTTATAGGTCTGACGTTTTAAAAATTTGCCACAATTTGACATGTGGTGACGCTATTTACGTTTTCACGGAACCGGGAGCATCATCACTGGAGGACTGTGTTGCTGCTGGGAGAACCTTAAAACATTTTTGTTTAAAACGTAAACTGTTATACATTTCCCTGGGATTTTATCTCAAATCACATCTATTGGCGATTCTATGATCAAAAGCCTATTTTCCTATATGCATATCCTAAGTTTACAAGAATGTTACTCATTACAATAAAACTACTTTTGCGGATTATATTGCGGTTTATTTAAGTATGTACCACCCGTGACTGTAATCTATTTTCCAAATATTTTTTTCACTTAATTCAGTTTATTTAATGTTGCCATACAAAATGCTTGTGGCCATTCCATTATTATCTCACTGTTTGCTAGTAATATTTTGCGTGCATGAATACATCAGCCGGCTGTATTGAAGCCGCTCGTAAAGATGACTATAATCAACATTACCGGTTCATGCAAGCATTTTGAATAAGCATTAGCCTCGCCTCTCTAGAGTCAATGAATGACTGAGCCAATCTCTACCTGTTCCATTATAGTTCGGTAGCCGATGAATGCGTACGCTATTAGTGGGAATGATTTCTTTTATCGATGACACGTTGAAGCGATAGATGGCGCGGGCGCAGCACGAGGCTACGTGGGGCGATGAACGTGTGCGATACCATTCATTAGGCGGCGAGCTCGCGTCAAATTAGCTAGAGCTGCGCTTAATTAGACAGTACATCGGCGTTAGCGGCGCGCCCGCTTTGTCGCTGACCCTGACGTGGAGTATAAGCTTCACGACCGGGTATGAGACTTGAAACAGTTCAAAATTAAGCAGATTTCAACCGTATTGATCTTAGATTGCTATGGCATCTCTATACTGATATTATAAAGCTGAAGATTTTGTTTGTTTATAGAGCGATAATGTTAGGAACTAGTGGTCCAATTTGAAAAAATATTCTAATGTTAGATGGACAACCATCGCATCGCCATACAAGCTTGCTACAAATAAGGGGGATATGCGACATGTGCAAATAAATCCGCGAGGCGCTACGTGCAAAATCACATTATTGCATAATACTCAAAGTTAGTTACAGGTTGAAATAAATAAAAGTTACACGTAGGTAAACGTAGAGCTTTTTGTGTATAAGCGCTACATTGGGATCGATTCAAGTTGACCTAAATTTGTACTTAAGTTTTTGAAGCCCAGAGGAGGGATAGGTTTTGAACTGTAGGTTGTATTGTATGTATGTATGTATGTATGTATATTTCATTTTTAACTAATCTTGAAGAGAAAAGGCAGAGGGCGCCTTTGTGATTGATTGAATAATAATAATTCATATCTAAACACTAACATTTTTTATTGAAGCAGGGAAACACATTTACACGCTGGTGGGCTCTAGTGGAATGTGGGGCGCGCAGCATATTATGTCCGGCGTATATAGCCGAATACCCACTAAAACCTTCACGAATGCCATCAGTGCTGCATTTGGCGAGTACTCTAGGACTACAACACATCAGGGCACCTGTTCAGACCCCTAAGGAACCTACAGTTCATAGAAGAGTATCATAGTACCTCACACTACACGACAACCCCACCAACTTTGGTACAACGTGATGGGGCGATGATCTCATCCTCCGGCCTTTGTGTTCCCTTCTGATCAGAGGGGTGCAGAGAGAAGCCACCTCTGTATAATTGGCTACGCCCAACGTGTACAGATTCACCCCAGGTTACTGATCGCCACCGCTACGTCAAGGCTTGGACCATGGGTGTAACCTATGGTAGAAGTTTTAAACAATGTCCATAATCAAAATCGAAATAAATATCTGCCTTTCCTAGTATAATATAGAGAAATTAGTAATTACAAAACGCAGAAACATGCGTCGGTGGTAGCACCGGGCGATGTTTCTTGAATTATTGTCACAGAGCAATGTCCACCTAGAGTTTATGATCCATTGTTGCGCGTGGCTTAAATCATTGCTAATTGAATGAAATAATACTGAAAATGAGACACTGATTACAATATATTTGGTAATAACTAAAGCAAACAGTATAGCAAGCTATGTAATGCAATAAAATGTAAAAGACGTAGAGTCGGAAATTGATACGGCTGTGGCAGTCGAATGGGATGCCTCTGTTTAGCATCACTAATCACTTGAATATTTTATTCAGTAAATGAAAGCTAATGGATGGGAAAACCAAATAGTTGCCTCTGTGAACAAAAGAACAACAGACAGGTTAATATTACCCTACGGGGCGTACGTCCGCAAATTCTTGTAACATGCTGCATGACCCCTTACTATATGAGCCGACACTATCGGGGACTCACGGTGTTATATAGCGTGATCCACACTACCGCACTCGGAAACGCCTGCTGTCCCTCTCTCGTCGGAAGGTGAGGGAGCGATAGTGTCGTCCCGCTTGCGCCCCAGCCCTCTCGTCCTTGTTCGGAACGCGGTCCAGAATATTTGTTATTCCGTGCCGTGTTTAGAATTCGGACGAAACCAACGAGCTTTTTGTATACATATAGTCTGGTATATAAGAGGAGACCTAGACCCAACAGGTCCGAAGCCGCACCGCGCGACATACTCGGGGAGAGACCTTTTTGAAGAAAGGTCGGGGTAGTGAACAGCGAGTCCGACGGAGGACCTACCACCAACACGAAGAATGCCACGGAAGAAGGCTGAACGGGTGATCGTGAGGAGGCCCCTGTTCCCGTCCGAAGAGGAGAAGAAGGAGTTCCTAGCGGAGCTGGATGAGCTACGCCCGCAGAAGCGCGCGGCGTCCTCGCCCGCCGAAGGACCCTCCAAGCTGGTCGCAGTGGAGGAGTCACACTCGACCGCCATCTCTACGTCATCGCAATCTCTGTCTGCACACGACCCGCCTGAATCACTGCATACGTCACCTGTGGCTCGCGAGTCGGAAATGGCTGGCCCAGCGGCGCCCGAGGAGGACTCGTCGAAGTCGCCGGGAGTCGCCTCCGCCTCCGTTTCGGCTGCTGTGTCTGCAGGGGACGTCGAGCCTGCCTTCTCCAGCGGATCGGCTGACATGACGCGATATCGTAGCTTCACCGCCGCTCTGGAGAGCCCCAGGTGCCCCAAAGCCCCAACTCCTAGGTGTGTCCACCATCACTCCACTTCTAGACACCACAGGCGCGAAACACTACGGAGCGCAGGCTCGCGCCGAGGTGCTCGTATCACATCTACACACGCAGTTTTCACCACACCCAGCGGCGCCGTCGTTCGCAGAGCATTACGAGCAGGTGGAGTGCCGCATTCGAGAGCTCCTTCAGAGCCCGACCCCGCCACTCAGTGGGAAGGATTTCATTTCCCCCTCTGAGCTGCGGAAAGTCGCACTTCGCCTCTCGAGGCGCAAAGCTCCAGGCCCCGATGACATCACCCCCACAGCGCTGGTGATGATGCCTAGGCGAGCAGCCGTGGCTCTCACCCAGATCGCAAATGGCATTCTCCGGACGGCCCACTTTCCGGAGACCTGGAAAGAAGGGAGGGTCATCGTTCTGCCGTAGTCGGGCAAGCCCCGAAGCCTGCCTGGAAGCTACCGGCCGATAACGCTGCTGTCCCACATCGCCTAGTTGTTAGAGAGGCTTCTGCTTCGGAGGCTGAAGCTGTACATTCCCATAAGGGACGAACAGTTCGGCTTCCGGAGCGACCACTCGACCACGTTGCAACTGACGCGGGTAATCCACCACTTGTCTGTAGAGATGAATAAGGGGAGACACTCTGTCGCAGTCTTTCTCGATATTGAGAAGGCCTTCGACACGGTGTGGCACCCGGGACTCTTGTACAAGTTGGTGGACGCCAGCGTCCCGCTGGCGTTTGTGACACTAGTGGCGTCATTCTTGGAAGGTAGGACCTTCCGGGTAGCGGTGGAGCGGAGGCACTCCTCGGTGAAGGCCAAACGTCGGCACGCCTCCACCGAGGAGTCCGGCAGTGCCACAGGGCAGTTGCCTATCCCCTTGCCTGTACGCGGCCTACACTAACGACATCCCCACACTCAACGATCCTTCGGTAGAGGGTGAGGTGTATGTCATGCTCGCGCTGTTCGCCGACGACAGCGCTTAGGTAACCTAGTCCCGAAAGCCGGAGCTCGCAACTGGGCGCATGCAGCGCATGCTGGACCGGTTGCCGGAGTGGCTCGACAGTTGGCGCATGTCCGTCAACGTGGATAAGACGACGGCGCTATATGTCAGCAAGAGGCGCTCCATGCCGGGGCGGTTAAAGTTTAGAGGCCAGGATGTGTCTTGGGAATCCCCAGTCGTGTATCTCGGATGCAGTATCGATAGGATGAAAGGAGGGCAACTCGTTCACAGGCAACAATAATTCGAATGTCTATGGGCGTCGGTAGGCAAAGTCCCGAATTTCTTGTTAGCCCCATACCATAAAAAAACTCTTCATATTTTTTTATACCGCGGGCCTTAAGATCGTTTCGTAAGGAGTAGTACATTTGAAAAGCATTGTATCGTAACCCGTTATTTCTACCATCAGTTACGTGTTTAGATAGTTCGATATTATTAATCTCATTAACTTCACCGCTTCCATGTCTGAAATAATTAGCGTTATAGCGTTTTCTACTTAAATTGTAGTTGGATAAAAACTATCGAGTTTCAGCTGCTAAGCCGTTACACGAAGGCACGCGAAGTACTGTTAAATGCTGTAGAAGGGGTGAAATGAGAACTCGCCCTATCGTTGGCCATATAAGGGCTAAACTAGACGAGTTAATCAAAAAGACGTTGTACTTATGAATTATGTTACGCATTGAATGTTATGTTTTTGTTTGTAATCGCTTAATTGTTATTACACTATAGGAATGTCAGTGTGTGTTGTTTACAAAAAATAAAAACTTATTTTGTGTATGTCAGTTTACGGAGGATATAATTCTACGAGGCTACGGTTCTCTAATTTGTATGTGAACGCATCGCCGAAGTGTATGAGATGACTGGCTATGCTGTCTCGCTCGCAGGCTCCGTCCATTTGGAACATGACACGTAACTTTACTATGACGTTATGGATTTACAAGACGCTATCACTTCAGTAGAATTATATATTTTGTCCGCAGTATATGTTTAAAGCGGCGAAGTCTGTTATATGTGGCATCCTCATCTGACATAAGTACGTAGGAAGCTACGGGTAAGTACACTCTACAAACAGTAGTAGCATATTATTGAAGCAATCCTGATCAAAATTTGCCTGTGGCTGCTAATCTCAGATACTGGTTAGATCTTAGGCAAGTACCTACTTAATTTGTTGCCGATTAAACAAATCAAAAATTTTAATTAATCATTTTATTTTTTTAACGCTCAAATCTCACAGCTGCTCAAAGTTGAAACCTAGTACTCTCGACCTGCGTTAGGAAATCTTTATTTTTTAAAATCTTTTTTTATGCAAGACCTAAGTAATTATTGTTACTAATAATTAAGTATTAGACTAACTTAATATTTTACTTAAGTATTAATAATATAAAATTTATGAATATTAAATAATGTTCAGGTTGGAGTACCAACATTTTTATATTCTACACTCGGGACATTCATTGCTAGTTTGATTTAGAGAAAAATAATTAAAAAAAAAGTGTTTGCTTGCATAATTTACATACAATTATTACATATATAACAACAATATGATCTAAAGTTTACATTTTAGAAAAATCTGTTAAATATTAGTTGACTGTACACGGGTGAAGTGTTGTTGGTAAATAAAATTATTTCTCCGAGCCTACCTGCCCACTGCCCACTTATCTTTGATCCCTATTAAAAGACGACACTCAGTTATTATAACACCTCACATTGTAGCCAATTACTATTTTCAAGTTGCAAACCAAACCAGTTGAACTAGTAGGCACGTGATCAATAAAAAGGGCAGTAGCTTACAATTGAATCAATTTTTTTGATCGAAATGTAATTATGTTATGGTAATTTTGTACAATTGTGCATCAAATAAATTTGAATATTTTTTAAGCTTACAGCGCCTATAATTGAATATGCTTATAACAATATTATAATTAAATATTATACATTTTGTCTTGTCTTAAAATTCTTTTACTTTAGAATTAAGTTTCATTTCTTTGTAATTCTATTCTCGTAAATCGTGAAAATCTCTAAACAATATCGTAGATTATTCTTATGTAGGGCTTATGTATTTCGTGGTGAATGTAAATACGCCATAAATTAGTTGTTTTCAGATAATTACTAGAAAAAGCTCGCGTTATACAATAATTAGTGCAATTATTACAACGTTTTAAAAAGCAGGTGCAAAAACGACATTAACTCATAATTCCTTGCAACGGAATTAGCCTTAAGCTGTACTATGAACGCGCTTGTATCATGTGAAATTACTAGTTCACTATAATCGATCCCTTTATAATTCTAAGCCACTCCACTTCAATATAACGGCAATTGTTTGTTAGGCAAGCACATCTAGTTTGCAACGTCGGACGGAGCGATAGGCTCACTTTGTTCGTTGTAGTTGTTTGGTTATTAAAGAAAGTAGGGGCTTCGACGGCGCTATTTCCTTTATTATATGTGACATATTCACATAATAATAATATTGATGTTCTCGCTTTGCCCACTACTTTACAAATGCATTTTGTATTTATGTTTATTTTCATTGCACACAAAACGAATGAATGGATGCTAGTGCAAATTTTGTTTCAAATATCGAGAATTACTAGTGAGTGTGGGAACTAGCGAACTAGTTAAGAAGTGAGCGTGCATACTAAGAATGAAGAGCACTTAGTTTTAGAACTTCGGGTAATGCAGGATGTGTGATGTTAATTACACGCTAACACTTAAACAACTACGTGCATTTGTTCACATATGATAGAAGAAAAAGTGATGTTTAAAATTATATTGATTGACTATCTGTTGCCTGCGGCTTCGTGCGCATGGATTACAGGCGAGCCCACGAGAAAAGTTCGTATATCTATAGCTTACGTGTCATTTTGCTACATAAGCTACAACATTCCTAATTTGAATTAAATTACTGAATGGCCAGTAACTTTTATGGGAAAGAGTAAATATTCCTTAGAAACATTCGGGTTTTTAATATTAGTAGAACTAGTTTATGCATCCACAAATACTATGCCAATACGAATGAGAATACTTAATAGAAAAACTTACCGACATTGACTGAACACAAGGCGAACGAAAAATTGAAACTATTCGGCCTCTTCCATGTATTTTCCCTAAATGAACTATCAGCTATTCAAAACCCAAACAAAACACTACAGCGTACCTATCACTTTTAATACAGTATCATGTCAGCAGAGGTACATTTCTGGTTCGTGCCGCCACAATTCGGCAGGAATTTCAAAATATTGCAGCCTAATTAATTTTGAATTTTGACACCATAATCATTTCATTTTTATTTGAGCTACTATTAGAAACTTCAAAGCTCACAAATTACATTATATTTTTTCATTTGGCAATTATTAAAGAAATATTAATGATTTTATTTTTATTGCCAATAAAAAATGATCTGCGGTTCACGTATCGAAAGAACAGTGTTATGTTTTTACACTCCGCCACGAGTGCTCTATTGGTTAAATCTCGCAAAACATAAATTTGCCAGGTTATGTTGTGAAAGCCAATATTCTTTGTGGAGCTGCGCGAGGTCTATTTCTAACATTAAATAAATTACACTGATATTACAAGAACGAATCGACAGAACTTGTTTCGTTAGTCTGCCTGTGAATTTTGAATCACCGTCATCAATTTTGCATTACTTCCACTGTTATAAAAACTAATGCATCAGTGTGATTTAATACTTTTGTAAGCATTTATGTGTAATAAAAACTAATATAATTCTAGCTTTTAACGTTATAACGTATAACCTAGCTTTCTATTATACCTTAACTCTAGTACTGGATTAATTGTAGAGATGATATTTTTTTAAACTTTCAATTTCGTCGTTTTCTTCGTGATTGTACAAACATTACAATTTCAAATACCTAGTAGATTTCATGATACTTGGAATGTAACCCGTTAGCTGGTAGATGCATACAAATGGCATTTAATGAACGCAAATGAAGTCACACAAAGCTCATCTTCAGACGCGATCATGTAATTTACCGCCGCCGATAGCTATTCGTGTCAATGCTAATAAGCATGCCAATACTAAATCTCGTAAAACTTGTCAATTTCCGAAATAGCAATAAGTAGTGTTACGAAACTAGTGTCTTCGGTAGTGCAGATTACATTATGTTGGAAGCTCATATAACACGGGTCAGACTGCCAGCTTAACAAATTTTACATTAAAAACTTCCTGGGGAATCCGTTCTAATCGTAATGAAAACCGCATGAAAATGTGTTAAATAAATTTTGAGAAAATCGATCTCATACATATAGACAGCTTTTGGAGACGTTGTTTTATAAGTATAATAAATGTTTTATAATGTGTAAATAGACAAAGCAGTAACCAAAATATAGCAAGGGAGCTTTTTGCAAAGAGAATGCAGTGCACGTATATTGTGCAAAATTTTTAACAAAACTTTACCTAAATATATGAGACAAATTAAAGTTAAAGTAACTATTGCAAAAAAATATCCAACAGTATCATCGTACTATTTAAGGGCCAGCTAGTACTAGCAGACAGCAACTACAATTACAACTATAGTTAGCGCTACAGATATAAAAATGCTAATATAAATTAAGGTCATTTTAAATGCGAATAAAATCTACATCCGGGATATATGAGACAGTTTCATAAACAAAAACGCAACGTTCATTCAACATCTGTTGGAGCAAGCAATAATATAAATTGATGCATATTCTTACCGTGGTCTCATTCCAAAGAACTTGGGACTTCGCTTTATACTTTGAATGTACAATTTCATTCTGAATAATTCCTGCGATGATCAGATAACACGACTTATGTGGCGGTACATGTCTTTCATTTGTTGCTTAAACCGAAATGAAATGCATTAATTGCCGATTTCGCTTACCGTTTAATGAATCCAATCAATTATGGATGTATGCGTTTGAGTTCCAAAGCTTATGAAGAAAGCGACATCTCGGTAATATTCATTTTATTGGTACACTTTTTATATCGTTCTTTGAGAATTTTTAAATCAGCTGGACGATGGCGATTGAGTTTGATGTCGGCCTGCTTGCTCTCTGTCATCTCCTGCATCTTCTTCACATCCTCGCTGTACTCTGACAACTCCTCCTTCAGTTCCTCGATGCTCTACTTGCCTTATTTTTTTGTGGCATTTGAAGCGCCAATAGGTTTCCTCCACAATTTCGTCAACGATGGGAAGTAACGTGCCGCCGCCCGTTTGTGTTATGCCTTACTTCTCGCAACGAAACGTCTGGTGTATAAGTTCCGCCAGTATCCGCAACATAAAATTGTATAAAAATGTGGATAGACTGTCATTGGCCTTGCTTTATGAGGCAGCAGTAGGCTCGCAGCCGAGTAGGGCTGAGCGACCGGGATGCTACCTCGCGCTCACATACTATAGGCATAAAATGCTGCCGTATTTTATCATGTTTTTGACCGTCATCATTATCAGCCCATATCGGTTCACTGCTGGACATAGTGCCCTGCTATTCGCATCCATCCCGGACCGGCTTCTGCACGGAGATCGTCTTTCCACATGGTGAACGTTCAACCGACACTTTGTTTTCCCAAACTTTACTCCAGAAACCGTACTGTTTGTGAGCTTAGTGGTGTTTGATTATGGGAAAGGGATATAGGAGGATACGCAACCGCTAATTATATAAAAATGCGAACCAACAATATGACAACAAATTACTGATTTATTACACACAACACTCGGTCTATCCCGATGATTTAGATAAATGTTATCTTCTTGTAAGTTCAAAAATCCTATATGGCAGATATCTAGGTCAAATGAGCTGGTTGTGATAGAAAATCAGATTGATCGATCTAGTCATTTCCCCCGCGCGTTGGTTCCTTCCTTTGGAACTGCAGGAAAATCCGTTCAGTTGAATTTGAGTAAATCGATCAGAAATAGATTTTTGGCGAATTTGTTGTATAAGAAATATAGATAAACAGCTGGAGAAGTACTCGCCAGCATATAGTAGTAAGAGGCAGCTTCATACTGCATTGCAGCTGCACTGGGTTGGGACGACCGAGCGCCTCTGGCTCTCGTGGCACTGCCGCGAAGTGTCAGCTATGCTGCCGCATTTCGTGAGGTTTGTAAGTTTCCTGTAGCCCAGTGGAGACGGGGAAAGGAGGAAGGCCACACATCTGCCTATAATTATGCTGATGACTAGGGGCGTGGGTATCCATTGACTCCGACTGCTTATTCTATACTATAAAAAGGTTATGCGCCGTTTACAAATACAACGCACAACATAGTTCGAATTCGGGTTTCGCATCCCCTGTATTTGCAGGACGTCACAAATTAGTGGAAAGCAGTGGAGCGAGTCAGTCCGGCCACAAAAGGGCCATTATTATCGTAATTAACTTGATATAAAACCACTACGTAATTATTTTAATGCTTATTAAACACGTGTGCCAGTGCGTTTCAGTTGGCAGCGGTCGATGTGACCACATCACAATTATCACCATTGATTCTGTGGTTGGAATTGTAGCGCAGGTGTTCTATTCATAAGCAGGTTTTTTCCCATGTGTAATGTACACATACATCACACATGGGAAAAAAAAAATTCTTAACAAATATTACATTTATCAAGAAGGACTGACTGCAGCATAGCTGCGGAATTGGGCTGGCACGACCGAGGCAACCCATCTGTTTGACAATTGTGTGAATGTCTATAGGTGTCGGTATCTTCAACTGCTCGTTTGTTCCCTTATACTATAAAAATACCGCCCTACAATACAACTAAAAAAAGAAAAAAAACGTTTCTTATGTAGAAAGAATTAATTCGATGATAAATCTTTAATGTGTAATGTACAACGCACGCTTAGTGGTTTTTATTGTAACATTTATATAGAGAAAAGTTTATAAATCCATTATGAGATTAATAGTATCGGGTTCATATTTTAATGTAATAAGAGCCCCATTACATTACATTTAAAAGCCCTTCGCAAAGGTAATTTAAAGTGATATAATTTGGTAATTTATCAGTGGCCAGCGTTGTCCTTTATCTGATGCCGCGGATGAATTTAATTCGATATTAACGGCACCGGTATTCAAATTTATATAATCAATCACTGAATTGTTATGAAAGCGATATACGGCGATTTCTCGGCCAAATTTGCGTCATCACAGCAAAGAGGTTAAGTGTGCGTTGCACCCACTCTATGATTATATACGATACGTTGCACAGACAAGCTTTAGCTAGTCTTTAGCGATCCCAGATTCTGTGCCAGGTCATAATTTAATAACACCTAATTGTTGCGTTGCAGTACTCACCTGCTTATAGCCAAATACCTGCTGTGGTTGATGTCGTTTTAGAGCATGAACAATATACCCT
Organism: Eumaeus atala; assembly: GCA_017140195.1. Classification (NCBI taxonomy): domain Eukaryota; kingdom Metazoa; phylum Arthropoda; class Insecta; order Lepidoptera; family Lycaenidae; genus Eumaeus; species Eumaeus atala. The sequence goes on along the minus strand of JAFELO010000362.1, from coordinate 663,557 downwards.
ACAATATTGTCATATGTAAACATTGAGTTAACTCCATAAAGCCTGGAGTTTGAAACACTAACGAGAAATAAAATCTTGTGAAACAGTAACCCCGGACAGTAACCTTTTATCGTACATCGCATATGTCCTAATGTCACAGTAATAGTTTTATTAGTACCTACCCAAGAGTTAGTGGCAATGTAACATAGCAGCCGAAATGGGTCGGCACGATTGGGGAGGTCTCGCTGACATGAGATCGCCGTGAATATGACAGCTACGTTGTCGCGTTTCGTGCGGTTTGTGAATACCCAGTGGCCCATTGAAGGGGGTAGGGTCCTGTCCCTACGCAACGCATGACAACAACAATGCGGATGTCTATGGGTACTGATAGTTGTCAAAAAGCTCCGATTCATAATTTTCCCCCTAATGTACAAAAAAAGTTCTTGAAGTGTAAACTCTAGTCGCGTTTTAATGCGTTAAAACTGAGCCTTTTTATCAAAAGGCTCAATTTCACCGACGCTCGTATCGACGATAGACATCATCGTAATCGTGTCGCCTCGCGGTCTAGCAGTAAGCATGCTCAGTCCCTGGCGAGAGATCCTGGGTTTGAGTCCCGGCTTAAACAGAGTGTTATTGGGGTTTTTAAATTTTTAATAACAGTCCTAATTCAGGAAGTTGGCGAGTTACCCCCGTGCCTCCGAGAGCACGTTAAGCCGTCGCTCCTGCGTCTGATTTCGCTCCGGTCGTGTCAGATTACCGCCCCATTAGAACATATATCCCTCATACTCCTATTCATTTTTGCTCCTATTCAACAATTGTGCACTATGATATGTCCTGCGCAGTTGGCTAGACTCTATAGAAATTATAAATATTCCACCGTAGCCGAAATTCGGCCAGGATTATATTTTATTTTACTGAAGTGTTAGTTAGCTGATTATTTGTGTTTAAAGTCATGGCTATTAGCTGAGTAATAAGCATATTTTATTTAGGTACGAACGAGAGCTATAAGTGTGAACGGATGCGGCAGAAGAACAGCATGATCAGATAGGACTTTTCAAACACGAGGGCGTTGTCCGTTGGACGATTCAAGAGTGACTGCTCGTGGGAGGTGATGATATTATTTAGTAAGAATATCAAGTGTTACGAAAGAGCAAAGTAGTGAGTATTTGCTATATTATAGAATAAAAAATGAGCTGGCGCCAGATATAGAGGGAAATTTACCCTATTGCTGTACCTCGAAGTCAGCTGCCGGATTTGAATGTTGAAGAAGCCCTCTTTTGACAAAAGTTGGACTCCCGTTTAAGTTCCTTTAACTAAGTCCTTTAGTTAAGTTTTAACGAAACGTTTAAGGAAAAAAAAAATCTTAAAGCGGTGGCTGATCGTCGAGTCTATCCAATTGAGATCACATGACTTGGTAAATAATAATGGCAGCGTATGTCGTACAAAAAAGTATTTTTAATTGCGAACGAGTAACTAGCCACTTTATATAATACTAGAAGCTCACTGCGGTTTCACTTGCGTGACCCCGCATCTCTTAATTTAGCTAACACGACTAGCTAAAAAAAGTCAAATCGGACAACAAAAACTCTTCAGCTTTGTTACATTAGTATAGATAAATGGGCTTTGAATTGATTTTTGCGGCCCATAATTACTACAGAGACCTTTAGAATAATGTTAGGCATATTTTATAAAATAAAAATCACGGGTGTCTAGTGCAATGATAAATTAAAATTAAATTTTGACAAATTATACGTTAAAAAATTTCACCTATATGCTTAAACATCTTTTACGAGTATATTGTAAAATCTTGCCTAAATTACATTTTTAGCATTATTTTATTCTATTCCGAAAAGCTTTGAATAATGTTGACTACATTAGAACTAATCAACAATGTTCCCTGCGGTGTAACGGTGCGGGTGTCGCCAGTTAAGACCGTTATCCGCGTGGGATCCTGGGTTCGATCCCAGGTCGAGCAACTGTTATTAAATGGTTATCAGATAATTCTGAACACCCAAATCATTGTCCGGGATTGGAATGTGCCCGAAGTGGCCATAGGCTTTTGCCACCTATGACATGATGGGGCCTCAGTACCTTTTTTGGTGACTAAGGGGAATGCATTTACGCATGATACCTGGGAGCCCGGGTAGACCCCCTGACCTATGTTGGACACGGCCATTGGGTAGCAATACCAACTAAACCCCTACGAGATCCTTCAGCCGCTATAAGTGGAGGGTCCCAGATCTGCAGGCAACAGGACCCCTCCAGCGACAGGCTGGCCTCGGCGAAAAGGCCAGACTTCACCACCTCGGGAGCTGTACGGCTACTCTATAAAAGTCCCCACGACGCCGTGTCTTTGGAAGTGGTCCGGGTTCCCATCCGGCCCGACACGGAACACAGGGGCACTACTGAATGCGCTGCAGATAGCGCCTCTTTCGAACCCCCATTCGCCGTCGGCCGAGGGAGGCCTCGTCGGCAGCCTCCTGTCTCTCCCGCTCGTCGGCTTCCTTTTGGGACATGACGGTTCCCGCAGAAGGAAGCCGTCGCCTGGTAGGACTCGTCGCTGCCGAGCATCGCGACGATGATGCTCGACTTTGACAAGTCCCCTCCGACAACTGATATCAGATCGTGACGCAGCGCCGCCCATCACGGGCCACACCCTGCTGGGTCGAGTCCATGGGCCTCAGTACCTTGGCTAATCGTGGGTGTTCTAGTATATCTACTGGACTTACGAGTTATAGATGTACTAGCACACCTCTGTCTACCTCTTCGGGGATAACAGGCGTGAAGTTACTTTTTTTTATTCATTAAAAGTGATGGCTTTGCTGTCCCGCTTCGTGTGCCTTGTGAGTGACCACCAGCTGGTCCATTCTGAGGCAAAGGAGCGGATGACAACAGGCATCAGTAATAACCAAATGGCTCTAATTTTAGTAAGAGGTGGCGAGCGGTACTTAGTTGATACCGCCGTAAAGTGACATCTACGGTGTAGTGTTTCGTGCGGTTTGTGAGTAGCCGGTAGCCCATGGGGGTGTGGAAGGTGAAGAAGAGGGCAACGAATTGGCATAGTACTTATGCTGATTTTCATGGGCATCAGTAGTCTTAGAAAGGCTATGATTACTTGTTTGTCCCCTTCTATACTATAAAATAGAAATCGCTCGTTTCTCAAATGTGGCTGTACAATTATAAATTTATTTCAATAATAACAATTAAATATATTATATTTGTTATTTGTAAAGTTGCGCATTTCTAATACAAGCACTTTTAGGACAAATAATAATAAATCTAATATAGAGGCACGTCTTAAGACCTGAATACAAGAATCAGAATAAATTTGTAAGTGACGCTCACACCAGGCAAGATAGTCGCAGCTATGTAGTACGGGCTCTTCACTAATGTGTGCATGTGATTTATTATTTTGTCTGTGGTAACTTTCTCTCAGCCGCGCTGTCTCGGAGTCAGCCTGTATAGGCGACGTAACACGTCGTCTACTGGAAATATTGACAAAATTGTAAGATGGTATGAAAAGAGACGTACTGACGCAACACTGCGAGTGCTTGGAGGTGAAAGGGAATGGGGAGAGGCTTCACATTCTATGTAGGTCTATGATGTGAGCGTGAAGATAATACCATAAACATAGCGTTTATGTCCTAGTATACTTATCTCCAGGTAGAAGGGTGGGTAACACTTCTATCTGTCACCCTGATATGACATACTAATTGTGGAGCATTCAACATGAAATTTACCGGTCGTGTGAGTAATGGAACAATAGCATTTCACGTTCAGTTGCAAATTAGTTTAGTACGCCGCAGTACATTGCAGCTTAATTGGGCTGGCACGACCGGGGAATCACCTCTCGCTCACATGGAACCGTCGTTAAGTGATAGGTGAGCTGTCGCGTTTCGTGTATTTTGTGAGGAGGAGGAGTGAGGAGTTTTTGGAGGCCTATAGGAGGGAGGAAGAAATAAAAGCAACAAATTCGTATGTCAACAATGATGTGGATGTCTATGGGCGTCGGTAGTCGTCATAGGCTCCGATTTCTCGTTTCCCTCCGTATACTAAAACCAGTGGTTATATAATCTATGAATCATTAGAGAAGAAACGTTTTTAAGTAAATAGTGGTACTTGAAAATCAATGAAACTTCTAGAATTATTTTATTTTAAATGCATTTAAAATACAATTAAATTACACATTACATACATTTAAAATAAAACATTTCTAAATAAATTACACGCCTGGCACTTGTGAGTGCAACATTGTCCACGTTCAACTTGTATTCAGTAAAATGACCATAAATATTATTAAGAAACAGAATGAGACCTTTAAATGAGCGGGTCAAAATTGAAGGTGACCTCATCTTAAATTCTTTAAAATTGAAAGTCGGACATAATTATATATAACAGAAGCGATATTTGCTTTCACGTGAATTCGAGATAGAATGAAGGACTCGTATGGATCTCGTAAGCTTTTTAAGTATAATATTAATCACCGGCGGACCTAACTAATAGCCGTGCGGTTTGATGATAAATCAGTTGAATAAAAATATGAACGCGCGAACAGGTTGAGTAAGAGAAGACTAAGTTATAGCAAATTAATCAAATTATGATGCACAAACTTTTGTAAGAAGTACATTATTGCAGATTCGATCATTACCTGGTATATTTTTATATAGAAGTGGCAAACGAGTAGTAGTTTCTAGTGACTATCGACGTCCATAAACATCCGCATACATGTTACGCTGAAGTGTGGCCCTGCTTCCGCGCGCCCCACCCATTGTCCACCAGAATCTCGCACACCGCATGAAGCGCGGCAAGGAATTAGATTGAGGTGGTTGTGTGCAACTTAATCAGTGTTCTTACTGGTCATATGTGTCAACCTAACGTGTATGATTTCAAATCATTTTGCAAAGCAGATTCTATTTCAGCATGTGCAAAATTCTATTCCCTTGTAATATCAACCTTACCTGCATGTGTTTAAGTTGTTTGTGCAACGTGCATAATTTGGCAGTTGCACATTTTTATACGGACGGTTTGAAGACGCTCACTATATATCTTGATATTTTTTCAAATTCAATAGTCCTAGCAGTTGGAAAACTTGCATGGGGTTTCTTTTACGACATTTGCGCTCATTTTAATTTTAACTGTGAGGTCAATGGTTCGTGTGAAACTTTGTCACTATCAGCTTTTGCTCATTTTTTTTTTCAAATACAAGATTACAATAAACTTTTCAGTTTATAACTATTCACTAAACTGGGGAAATCGAGCTAACTAACAAATTTAGGGTAATGCTAATAAATAATAAATACCTACATCTACGTACTTTCGTAGAATCAAATTTGTAACATCCACATGAAAAACCTGAACCAAAGTTTTTAGTTATTCACCATTCTGTCATATAAATTCAAGTCATAATCTGAATTTCCATGAAAAATTACAATATATTCAATCAACTACGTTTTTATTCATAATTGGACTCTCTCCCCACCATGGCCTAAGCCTTGTTGTGGCGTAGGTTCTCAGCAGCCTGGGGTAAACCCAGGGGAATCCATTTGAACCGATGGAGCTCTTTATACTCCTTGTGAGACAATGTTACTAAAGAGCAAGAAGAGCAGCCGTTTTTGCGCACGAACCCTCAATTTTACTTGCATTCACCTTACTTGGTTGGTTGGTTAAAGAACACTGGTTGTCGTTAAGTCGGTTCACCGACGATATCATTTTACGTGATGATGGGTGTCTTACTGATCTATGAACGCATCGTACGATGGATGGAAATAGACTTCTCACGCTCTCTCGCTCACAGGCTCCTCCCACCCGAAACATTACTATGACGTCATGCTTTTTAGTGCATACAGCTAGCTACAGCAGTTATAGGGAATGGCTATTTAGTTATTGGTTTCGACCGTTATAGAGGAAATAAGAGATGTCTGCCATATTCTAACCGGTGTAGGTTTAAAAGGTAGGGCAATAAGATTAGTTTTATTATGCTGTTACCTTGTGATATATAATCCACTGTATATATATATATATATATATATATATATATATATATATATGTGTGTGTGTGTGTATAAGTGCATGTAGAAGGACGTTGTAGGTACTGGAGAAGACAGGACAGTTGATCCGGGTCGAACTGTCTGAGGTTACTGTCAAGAGTCTTCGCAGCCGTACACTACATAAGTATTTTCGTTTTAGTTAAAGAGTTAAGCACACCAATGTTCCCTTAGATTTTAATTTAGATATTAGTATCTTTATGTACATAAAGAATAAATAAATGTGACCGTCAAATGCCGTTCGAATAAAATGTACAGTTTTGACGCTTCCGTTTATTGTTTCAATATCACAATATAAACATATGTTTTTATTTCAAAAACTACTTTAAAATAGGTGTATATTAGCGCATACCTATGCGTTTACATGGATATATGACATCCAAAATTTGACCGTACAGGGTTCATGAACCGGCCGTGACGCTTATCTCAATAAATGACCTATTATTCGGATCGAGTCATTTCAGTTTGGGCGCACTGATCTATCACTACAATGTCCTATGCATCAGTCACCCGTAATCTTATCTGCATATCGTGGGAGCCAATATTCGTGACGTTGCGAATAATCGTTTAAATCAATGTGTTGCGGTCATTCGAGTTACACATGGCCGACTCATTCCATATTGTGATTGTTGTCTCGGAAACACACACATGATTACACACACATTCACTTAACTGTTATACACTAGTTGTGTTTATAACAAGTATTATATAATATGCATATTTTTTTACCTGTCATATTGGCTATACTTTTGTTCATTTTTCCCTATAAGAATAGATATTTAATGGATTTTTGGAAACTTATTTTATTATCATTCAACGTAACTGATCTATGTCCTATACATATTATATATTGCACGACTTATCGATATATATATATGCGATATATATATATATATATATATATATATATATATATATATGTGTGTACATATAATGGCCTCACTAGGTATTGAAGATAAAAAAGAACCGACCACAATAATACAAAGATGTTATTGAAAGAGAAGCAAAATCTACATCAACCCAGGATTCAATGTTTCGCTTGTATTTGTGCCAAAATTTATCCCCAAAAAATGTGTATTGGGATTCTCTTCGCTTCCACGGCATAACTTGAAGTCTGAAAAAGAAATATGGAAATAGTTTCCCGTTCATAATATTAGCTTATACAACATACTTTGTACCTTACTGTTTAAGCGAAACACTGTAGCCATGGTCTGTTTAATAACCATGTGGTTATTAAAATAGGTAGCGGCCACAAATCACGCCCGTAAGACAACGTGAGAACCGAACAATTCATCTAATCTTATCTAACCGACAGCGCCTACTCCAGTTATTTCTTATGCACAGCTTACTCGAAGTAGTTGAAGAGTTTATTTGTATACGTTATCCCGTTTCCATTATTATATTTAATATCCAATTAAGATATAAATTGCATAAAATATACAAGCTAGTACCTGTTACTTTGTCTCTCGTAAGTTAACACTACTAGGAGATTAGTTGTCATTGAAAATTGAAGAAAGGTCGCTTTTGATCTATTTCGAGGCTATTTCAAATTTTGGGAAATATTTTCCTCCATAAAAAGAGTCTCATCTCAAAACCTAAGTCATAACACTTAAGTGGTAGGTAGCTGGCTTATCGTAAGTTACCACGGGACCACAGATATAGATTATAACGTCAGTAAATAAACTATAATTAAACACAAAATTACGTGAAGCAAAGGCAATCGAATCCATTTGTTACATTACGCAATCTTTAAAATTTTAGTAGAAATTGTAAACGACACATTTGTAATACGACACACTCCATATATCGACAGCGGTGGGCATCTTCAAATGTTCTAGTTTCACATTTCATTCGACTATTGTAACGTAACGCGCGCATAACATTTCTTATCCACAAATATTCATTTTGACACAGTTCCCTGCGGTCGGTTTCGTAATTTTTGTGTATCTTTGTGAAAGTTTTATTTCATAATCTAGTTCCATATAATCCGCGCTGATATCTGAGCACTCGTCCGAATAAATTGCTTTAGTGTCTGCCCAGTATTAGTCACCTTCAAAATCAAGGATTAGGTCGACGGTGCTAGACGTCGGCGCAGCCAGCTTCTCTCACACTGTCAGATAAATGCATCTAGATATCTCTTAGGTCATGACTAAGTGCTAATTGATTAGGAAATACATTGCGGCTTTCTACACTAATCAATTATACGTTTGTCTCATTGTATTCGTAATCATAGATCAGGATTTTTTTGCAGTTGGTTTTATATTTCGTTTTTATTTGGTATCTATGACCGATTTGTGTTGTAGTACATGCTATAAAAAACTGACATGTCATTTTATAAATCAATTTATCGGCGTGTTTACTTGTAGGCATTGATTTACAAGGTACTTTTGTTAATAAATTTTTGTATGATGTCTAATAATTATTACAGCAAAAATTTATATAAATGGCTTTTTTGTGAAACTACAATTCTCTCGACTTATAGATCAATGTAGGTTAATCATTAAAAGACTTGTAAAATGTAAGGTGAAACCTTCTTTCTTAATTCTAAAAATGTTATAAGCACAAAGTAATGAGTACAAGACTCAACTTAAGGATTGGTATGTCATGTAAAAGTTTAAGGAATGCCCTAAAGGAAGTGCCATTGCTGCCCTGCACTGTTGACCTTAAAAGTGATGGCTTTGCCATTATTAGTAAGCAGAGCCTTATGGGGGAAGGTGATGAAGGAGGGAAACGCATCAGCATAACTATTATCCATCTTAATATCAACTAGCGTCGTGTCACCAAATGGCCACGGTTGCGCGATTGTCCCCCTGTGCTATAAGAAAATTCATTATTGCGTCAATGCTGAACCACGGCCACTGCGAGTATCCTCCACATAAAAGCCCGACAGTAAACATATCTTAGCCCCGTTATGTGATAATAAACATGAATGTCATATTATAAGTGCGTATAATTAGCCCATTGACATGGAACAACCGCAGTCTCAAACCGTATCAGACCGCACCCATGCTGACCTTGTTACTTTAATGCACCCTAATTTCACCGCACGCCGAAATGCACGTCGCTGCTTGCACGACTTGTCGATAAATTAATACTGTGCGGGTGCCCAGTAGGACATGAGCCAGCGATCTGCCGCCTGTGACAGGATCGTAGAGTGGAGACGTTAATCTCTCAAGTTTTTTACTTCGTAACTGTGTGCTGAACCTTAATTAGACCATGCGCTTATTAAAATGCCCCATTTTCTCAATAAGTATACAGATTTATTCGGAGGAACATGCTTTTATTTGGCTGCATTGCAGTTGGAGATCTGCCAGCGACAGGGCATCCCAGCGACTGCCGTGAGCCCCACACATCCACCAGTGGCAGTGCGTACTGCATTTCCCAATTTCCCGGAGAAAAAAAAATATCACAGCGACTGGCCAGTCCCTCATAGGAGAACCGGACACCTCCGAAATGATACGACAAGCTAGATAACCCCCACCGATTTCGAGGTCGGACAAAAGGGTCCGGTTCTCACCCTGGTCTCTTGTCCCAATTTGGAAGCTGGCACAACGCAGCCACGCTATTTATCTGTCGTCTGTGAGGCGGGCTAATATTTATCCTGTAGTCTCCTTATGCGACATGACCGTCTCGCAGAAAAAGGCCAGATGTTAACTCTAACAGTAGTGAGAGACCCATCCTTCCAAGCGCCGCTGCCAAGTCGAGACGCTACACAAGCCATCTTGGGCACAGTTCAGGGTGTGATGAGCCGTGTCCTCAACTGCGCCATACAATGTTAACTTTCTGGTTGGAGTACTCATAATATGAAATTAGCTGCTTCAGGCAGCTTCCGTAGGAAGTACTAGGAACTTTACAGTTTCTTTTCAAGGTCCTCGATGTTCGAACTTTAAAGAAAACCGGCCAAGAGCAATTTGCGTTTGAAGTTCTTACTGAATTCTATTATCGATTTCTTTTTGCAATTTCCCTCTCGGTAGTTTAGAGTTTGTAGAGTTTAAAATAAAATTTGGTTTCATCCACTTTAGAAGTAAATATCTACCAAAGTATTAGCTTATGGACAAAACTTTTTTTAAAGTTTGATATGAAACAAAAGGTTAACCTTTCTAAATATAAAGACCTGTCCAGTGGCATCTCACACGGCTATGCCCTCTCAATTATTTTTTTCATTCCTTATTCACATGTATGGAGTGTTTTGTATATACATCATTTTGTATGTTTGTCATAAAATACACCCACCTTCCAAATTTTTTTAATTTGACATAATCTCCTCATCTTTAATTCATCATTAACCCGTAACCTCCGAGTATTTTTTTTTGTCATTTCGCTACGAAACCTTAGAGAGGAAATAACTGTGTGTATGTCACCTCCGACACGCAACTAGTGTAAAGAGTCTTTAAGGACGAACACGATCCTGAAAATGTGAAAAACGAAACTGTGAAAGATGCCCGTCTATTGGTGAGCGACGTAAACGTAATTAATGCTTTACACTGAGCGTGAAATATTTCACAAGATTATTATACTTCTCATGTCTTTTTCAAACTGAACCGAGCCTTAAATACTTCAAAATAAAAATAGGTCTGCATTATATAGATAAGATGTTCATATACACACTAATTGAGGTTAATGTTTTGTACCCATGTTATATAAATAAACGTGAGACCATTAGTGTTTGCCAGTGATGGCCCGGCCGCCCACACCAGACCAAGCGTGGTTGCAGTGGGTCAATAGAGATACCGATATTATCTACATACTCGTACTATCGTAAGCAATAAATATCAGGTAGTTTAGATTTGTGCCGTCGTTGCATTGCAAGCGAACCGCGACGGCATGACTGGATATCTCTCACTTGCACAAAACATGTGTTCAAATGATGGTTGCCATTCGGCTAGTAATAAAAACTATAACATCGGCGTAATGCGAAATGATGTGGCCTGCACCGGACGATGGAGTGTTGGACGATCTCCGGTGGACTGACGACTTCGTTAAGGTGGCGGGAAGCCGCCGGATGCGAGATCCAGTTGATGATGATGATGATGATAATGCGGTGCGTATTATTAGAGTCGTCCTGGCTCGATATGGATGGGGTGAAGGAGTGCAGTAATGTAGCTGTACGTATTACGTTTGCCTATTAGGCAGTTTCCTTTATACTTTAGGGAGCCATCAAGCAGGTGATGCCTTTTTATGTCTACCGACTCACTATATACTTATGCAGATATGTGGCCCCCTTCGAGCATGGCACTGCCATTTACAAATAAAAATACAGAATTTTTTGATGGATAGAGGAATCGATTGGTAAATGTATAACATACTTGGCTATTGTATTAGATTTTTATTATTTATTAGATTAGATTATTAGATATAGTATGTAGATTATTTATTTTGAATGGTGATTGTGTGAGCTGAGCTCGAGGGAACGTGTTACAGTGAATGCGTCACCTAGATCTTGACCTAGCCAACTCGTGTCCACTGGCACAAAGCGCAGTTTCATGTAAAGGTTAAAGTACAAATGTGATTAATGGATTTATTAATACACGTGTGATACGTGACTTGCTAGCGTTAATTTACTTGCTCTCAAGAAGAATATCGGCTATAACAATAGGTAATGCATTAAGTTTTCCGAAAAAAAAAAACTTTAAACCCCGTAAAAATAAAATGAATTTAATACTTAGTGCCTGTTTTAAATATAAGCAATTGTTCATATTTGTCGGGTTTACATGACTTATAAAAGAATATTTTCATAGAAATAGCTGAATTTTTAATTGTAACATTTACATATTATAGTTACCTATTATATGAAATTATAACATCACGTGTGTACATTTTTAGCTTGTTGTTTGACTAGGGATTGGAAAAAATGTTCTAATGTGTATTTAGTCTGTAGACTCTCTGAGATCGGTACGCTGAAGATTGTCATAACATTCCAAGATGCCCATGTAGGTTGCTACTCTACTGAACAATAACTATTAGATTGTCACATCGATATTACAAAATTTGCAGTCGTGAAGTTTATTTTGTTCTGTAAGATCGTCAACTGTCGTAAAGTCCCGTTGTAAGATCAAGCGCACGCTCAGAGATGGCTTCTGGAAATGGATTGAGAACTGATTAACAGAATCTATTGAATCTTAGGCCGAAGGGCAGATTGTTGATAAGGCGTCGACGTTGGCAGCGCATACGTAATTAGAGATAAACAGAAAATAATTGGCCGCCATCACGCGCTATAGCGCATACGTAATAGGGTGGTTACTTATAACCATTGATACATGTAAACAATTTGTTCTGAAACCTTTATAGCATACTTAATTACAGTTGTGATAAACTTCTTGATCGTATTCTGGGATGTGAGCTACAAGAGAACACCGAGACACTTTGAAACTGAGACTCTGGAATAAACACTGAGCATGGTCTAAGATCCTGCGACTGTTTTATTTTGTGTTCTTAATTTTGTAAACGTTGAAAGTTTATCAGTGCATGCTTGCAACACAGATATTAAGAATGAGCAAGTGTGAAGCTTCAATTATTATAGCTCTAGTGGCTGACATTATGCCAGACGCATTAGGTACTACTAACTACCCTAAATGTATTAACATATATAAAGGGACTGCATGGCGGTCCCCTTCCTTAGCCTGGTCCATGTTCCATGAAAAGTACTTATAGTATGTAAGTAGGCGCGAGTATTCGGGCGAGAGAAATAATAAGCTGCACGTAGCTTTACAGGTCTTGCAATAAAGTTATACAGTCTTACATTTACGCACCGCTATGCGGTCTAACACTTGCACATTAGTTTTACAATAAATGTATCTGGTCCGTTTCACTAAAGATCAACGTTACGTCACGAGACACTCCACCGAACACGTAACTCATTCGACCACGTGAACTATCCGCCGCTCTGTCCCATGTTCACTATATTCTCTTATAGGCTAGTGCTCGGGGTTGTGTCAGGGTAGACGCCGGTGTCTAATCACAATGGCCGCTGGTGTCGGATCACGGTGGTAACGCCGCGCCAGTGTCAGAGCACAGCGGTACCGTCGTCGCTGGTGTCACCATTTGATTCCAGTTTCAAACCGGCCGTTATATATGGTTATTATACCGTAATGGAGGTTTGTGCTTCTAATCACAATTATCAATGAGATAAATGTGAGCAAATCTCTTGTTAGGTCTCAACACGCACGCGATCGGCTGCAGCTGTGTATAATACTCGGAGCAGTAACAAAGAGACAATGTTAATTATTAACTGATACCAACTTCACGCGGCTGATTAGTCTTGTAGAGTCCACGCACGCTGTCCTTCTTTAACCGTATGTATACACTTAGTGAGTAGTTTGTCAACTAGTAGTGACGAAAATACCCCGTATGAAGTATATATAATACCAGATGCATGAGAAATAATATAGTGTATTAAATAAAACTTAAGGAAAACTGACTCTAAAATCGTTTATTTATAGTATACGGAACGAAAGAGTAGTGGGACCCTTTTTACGACTACCGGCGTCCATAAACATCTATTTATTATACCGATACGTTGCCCTCCCTCCCCCCCAATGGGCCTCCGGCTACTCGCAAACCCCACACATGGCGATGTCACATTACGCCTGCATCATGTGAGCGAGAGGTACACGTCCCCGGACGTGTCGGCCCGACACCGCTGCAACGCAACATGGCACTGCTTCTTACAAAGAACAGATGAACATACCGCTCCGATTATTACTACACGTATCATGATATCCTCGCCGTGCTCAATTGATCGATTGCCAACTAGTAAAGGCAAGCCGCGAGAGAGAACACGAATATATTAAAGTAATGAAATAATTTCTTAGATCACGACACGATTATAATGAATGCGACATAATTGATTCGCTTCCTATTTGTCCCTGCGAGCAATATATCAGCGTGGACAGATTAGTCACTAACAGTTTAATCAACAATTACCATTAAGGGAAAATATAATAGTCGCACAGGTATTTGCTAAGACATTTGTAGACTAACTAATCTTACATTAGGCCGTCGAGAAGTAATAGCGCACAAATCTCTGAAGCATAAAATAGATTAGTAAAAAGATCAACCTGCATTAAGGCTATTTTCATAGGTACAACTGTAACGGGTTTATACGTACGCGGAAGCTTGTATTTTTAAAGATGTTAAGTCATACGTTCTTTGTGTAAATCATGGACCACACTAATAACGTTATGATTATCCGCTTATAGTACATATAATATATAAAAATAATAAAATGTAGTCAAAATTAACCGTAAAATGTGAAACTCCGTATTCATTAAGCTCGATTGGCTCAAACTAACGACGCAATTCCGTAATCGCTACGTTTCACAGGAATAATATAATGTTTATGTTAAAACCTAACAAGTATAATTATAATAAATATTATTTAATAAATTTTATAATAATGTACGCCAGTTTCGTAATAAGTACTCGATGGAGGGTGCAACTATGTTGCAATATCAACCGTTACGTTATTAACTGCATAAGGAAGCGTTTGTAGAAGAAAACGTACAATAACTTGGGAAAAAATAATCTAAACATCCGCAGGGAATGTGCATATACAGGTTAATCATAAATTACTCTCATCACAGGTATTATTAATAATACTCAGAGTAATGGTCTGTGATAGGTCTCATCGTTATAAAACACGTGCTTAAAGCATGTTCACTAAACTATTCGGAAAATTATTAATCCACTGTATATCCTACGTGTACACGTGTTAATAAGGATTAAACCTAAAACATCCTGTCTCACTTGTTTGTGACAGGACCAGCTCGGAACAGAAACAGCGGGTCCATGGTCAAACAAAGGCTGTGTGCTGGTCAGTTGAGGGCGAGCAAGTTACGGCAGATGGAAAAGCTAAGTTCTAGAGTTCCCGTTTGGAGCTAAGTAAGCTTCGTTTCATAGGAATGTATTTATATACAAAATGACTATGTTATTGTAAATTATTAAGAATTTCAAAACATATCCACCAAATGTCGTATTTTTTGAAAATGCGGCCATAACTGAGTCGTTATTTAGGTGTAAAGGTAAACGATGACATAATTGCCTACATCTAAAAATAAAGTATTGAAGTAAATTTCAGCTTAATCCACGTTTACCTGAGAAGGACGGACAGATAGACAGAGATACGGACGGACCGACTATTAAAAAGACACAATGCTTGTACTTCACGTTCGGCACAAAATAATAAACCGTTCTTTACCCTGTGTCCCCCATGTCCGCCGTGTCCGACTCTTACTTACTTACTACTTGGGCAGGCTTTTAACTCTTATCAAACAAAATTAGCACATGTTATATTTTGTTATTAATAAATTATAATTATTAAAATGATATCTGCATTTATGTGGCAATAAATTTTATGTAAAACAAAATTTTATGTTTGTTTCAAAAACTCGTCATTTGAGTCATAATATCCTGTTTAGTAATTAGATGTGTTCGTAAATTTAAATAAAATTCCAATTAAAATGCAGTGACATATTTCTGAGTGTTTAAAAAGTTACAAGATACAGTGTACAAACACATAACAATTTAACATGTATTTTTCCATTGCTAAATTTAACATAACTATAATTCATTTTGCATGACGTAATAGTCTAGACTGTTTGGTACAAATAGAGCTTAGATAGTACTTACCTAAAAGCATTAGATTGAAACATAAACATGCAAATGAGACATTAATGGCAAAAGGACATAAGTAGCAGTCGCAAGTGGCTAGAGGTCACTTTAAAATTTTTATGCGATTTTAAATTATTTAATACCCATCCAACACGTGACAGTTATCTATATTTGGATTTTACTGAAGTAAAATGTGTGAGTGAAGATTCAAATTAAGAAATCGAGTTGTTTTTTTTTTCATTTGAATCCTGTCTGAGAAACTATGAGCAAATTATTATACCTAGTATTATTTGCGCGTTATGAACAGTTTCATTTCTATATATAAACGTACATTTCCATTTCAAGTACAGAGTTACCACATCGTCTAATATTATTGCTTTTTTGTACTTAATAACACATTCAACACGTTCATATACAAAATAAATGAACATTCCTAACCAAACGTGCTAGTGCCTATGATATACATATCATTATGATTGTGATAAGTTGTTATTTTCACTATACGTGAGGTGAAGCCCCGGTTTGGACCCGCGCCTCAAGACGAGGCCTTAGATTAATGACACGAAATCGGTGTTTGTACACGTCCGACCTCATCCAATAATAGGGGCTGATCGTACTCGAAGGCGGTAAATTGCCAAGACACACTTGGATATAACGAAGCAACTGTATATTATTATACATGAAACGTGTATCTGTAATACAAACACTCTAATTGTCAGTACGATGGGCGATAGCCATACGGCAATATCTGCACCTTTCGATTTTACAGCTGTTGGTGAATTAATCTTGAATAATTTTGCAATGAAACAATACAACGAAAATAGCAGAAGTACGCAATGGTATTTACATAAATTATTAAAGAATGGACGCCTTTACCGATGGGCGATTTAGTCATCTCAAGCTCCGTGTTTTAAAATGACGGTGGAGTATGGAAGAGTTTAACAAACCCATTTCTGGGCACCAGAATCATTACGTTAGAGTCAAAACAAAACAAGGTTTTCATTGAATGTAAGCTAAGCAGTATTTTATAGGGATAGGCAATTTGTCTTACGCATTCAAAAGGTAATGAATCAATCCCGTGGACGTAGAGTTTCCACAAACCTATCCATGTACTGGATCCACGGCCGGCGGCACTGAGAGCTTTAATTGACATGTGTCAGAATGTGTACGGCTGACCCCGGGGTCATGCGAAAATAGAGTTTCTTATATACCACCACTTTCACTCAAACACGCACTATCCGTCTGCCTTGAGCTACTACACTATTGTAACTATCACAATCAGTCAAGTTATCGGAACAATAGCTCGTTTGCTATATCTTCAACATATATCAAATTTGTAAATTATAAATGCATTGGATGGCGTAGAGTAAGGATGAGTTTGATCAGCGTTTATGATAACATTGTGGCAGTTTTTAAACATGTGGCGGTTTTTTTAGTATCTCAGTCCTTAATTTTATTAATATAAAAGTTTGTATTTATATTATATATATTATATTATATATAGAACCACTTCGCTATGAGTATCTCTATTAGACGATCCACGTTCACGACCATTCCGGCAGGAGTTTACGACCAGGAAGACAGTAGAAAACCCAATGACTTGCATAAATCTATATATAGGAACAATCATTATACTTTATAACACATACGAATTTTATATAGAAGCACATTGGGACGAGAATACCTTCATATACGTACATACCTACACAATGCACATACTGACAGCGTTGAAACGTGATTGTCTGCAGTGTGTAATGCTCACCCCGTGACTGCGCCCCTGCATTCTTGGCGAGTTCTGTTCCGCGCTGAACTTTGCTCTTATTGTCTATTCGTACCCACTTGTGCGTCTCCACATAATGCCCATTCGAGAGGACTCCCGGAGATAAACGACTACGGGGGTGATTGCTGCCATGTTTAAGAAAATTACGATACACTCAAACCATTGTTTTGTTCCACCATAACTCCATATTGGATAACTTAGGTAGGAATAAACATCTAGCACCTATCTCGAGTATTATTTTAATCCTTATAAAGCCACTTGCAAAACAGTTAATCCCATTCAATGGTTGTGATAGTACGGGTAATAAAAATCTATTGTCGTACACAAAACTTACCTCGATATGGTATTTCTGGATATAAAATTTATATTCTATGAACACTCTACCCTTGACAATGGCGTACATAGAATTGAGAGACAGACTTCTGCGGCGATATGAGTTGATGGGTGTTACTCACTTTACACGAAATAAGCCTGCTTATTACTCCTCTAGACATGCATTTGTGTGCAAATGTCTTCATCCAGTTTATGATGAATGAACATTCAATAATAGTTCCACAGACGGTGACTTCATTGATAACATTTGTAAGCTTCGTTATTTTACTTACCGCTAAGGTTTCATGTTACACAATCTCAAAAGGTAAAATAAAGTTTCAGAATTCAGATTGCCGATCATGTTATCACTCACCACCAAGTGGGACGGTGGTCCAAGTTGAGTCTATTTGTGGTAAAGAGGTATATATGCGAATCCCATCGTCGTTATCAGGCTTAAACTATCCCCGCTTAAAATTTACTTCCAACAAACACCAACACGGATGATCTATTCGTATGTTTAATGGATCGGCTACTGCTCGGAAATCGTCTTCTCACCATATGACTTTTTGTCTGAAGGACATAATACAGATCACACTGCTATAGCAAATGCTGCAACAGTTCATCGGAATGCACATGGTGAATGGTCGACCAACGCTTCCAATTGCTAAACCTCCACATATGTATATAACATTGAAACGTTCTAACATTCGACATCAACATGCTAAAAAAGCACTCGGCTAAACTATTTGAAGCGAAGGTTACAATCTACTTGCATCTGCATTAGTAAACGTAGTATAATTATATATAAAATAAATTAGTCACGCAATCACTGTAACAATAGTACGGTACAAATTCAATTCATTGTACCTCGCGGCAGACGATACGTTGACGCAACACAAAACAATGGGGTTTCGGGTCGCCGACCTATTGAGATCTGTGACAACGCCGCGAAAATATGGGCACAGCGCCTTAATCCGACTCTAACATAGAACACTTTGTGGCTACGACACACTAGAAAAGAACACCTTTCGATAAATTTAAGTTTAATTTCAACTCTGTTTATTCTTCAGAATTTTTATCAATGAATCGTACAGAAAAAGAAACAGAATTTGAATATTTAGTTTGACAATAGTTATGTCCAAATGTGTCTTTATAAGAAACTATACTAAAAAAACTAAAAGGGATGATAACATCAACAGAACAAGCAGTAGTTGTAGGTGTTATTGTAGAGGTGAATTTTAGCATAACGTAGGCGTCGTAGTGGTAAGAATGACGTACGAGAGATGTATGAGGTATTTATTGGGTGCACTTAGACTGGGGAGGGAACTTGGACATACCTACTTATATTTTAATTTTCTCAATCTACCATGTCTTATCATGATCTGAAACTGCCTTGGTATTCGTAGCAGATCCCAAGACAGAACTAGATTTTCCTTCGGCCTTACTGTGATGATTTTATCAAAATGTCATTGATAGTGTTTCCTGCTGTAGATCCTAACGACACAGGTAGCCACAGTGGTGTGCCGAGCCTGCTTCGGAAGTGTCTGAGGTATCATTAAATTTATTTTTATTCCCAAACTACCACGTGTGACGTCAAATATTTATAGAGCTAGTTATATAGTTATGTCGGGTAGTACAGATTACAATATGTCGAAGTTCTCTATAAGTAGTAATGCATGTACGCTCGGCTTGACTGACAGCTCACAACTGATTTCCAAGTCCTGACTGAGCTCTGGAATTTGTGCTGCTTTCAACTACCCTTTATTGATATTAAAACGCATAACATCGACTCGCACCATATTCGTGGATAGCTTACGTCAGTACGTATACATAATTGTGTATTAGGTCAAATCGAAGTAGGTAACAGTTAGATAACGGTTTCAGTAGTGCAAATCGGAAAGAACTAGATTTATTTAGAAATTGACATGCACTATGCATGGTACTACCTTCTATGCAGCATCGTACTACCAAGAGGTAGTAACAACAATAGGAAGACCTAAAACGATAGTGTGGGTAACGTTTTATTTAATTAAAGTAATAGGATCTAGTGCATGTTATATAATAATATTAAAATTCTGCACATCTTCTACACAAAAAGGAGTTAATTTTCGTAAAAAGAGGTCAAAAGTTTTTGCTTCACGTATTAATGTACAGATGACACAAGTTGAACATTTAAAAACATATTCGTTGTAACGTTTATGGTTATTTATTATACACATCATTTGGCAATATTAACGATCGTCTTTGATTATTCAAGATGATGCATTTTGCATGCACAAGACTCGATTTAATAATTGGTTGTATCCTAAATTATAAACCTAATTCCAGGTAAGATCTTGTAATTTGTCATTATCTGAAATTATTATCGAATCCCAATTGCACTTGCCAATGATTTGAGGTAGTATGCAAATAGCAGTTATAAGTACCGGGTAATTGATTTTGTCGATTTGAATTATTAGAATAGAATAGAAGATTTATTTTGGTTTATTAAAGACTAGGTTTTAACCGCGACTTCAGCAACGGAGATTGGCAATGTTCGCGGATAACTTAAAAAAATCGAAGAAGAAATTAGACCACATTCGTCCCAAGACCTTTAAGTATCTTTTTTATGAAGTTTCGACAAAATCAATTACGTGGTTTGGCCGTGATGACGTTTCAAAAAACAAACAGACATAATTACTTTCGCATTTATAATATTAGTAAGGAGTAAGAATAGTATGGATTACTAGACGTATATTGATGATCAATTCTCCTGCCCCCTTGTTGCCCCCTCCCGAGGGCACTGACAAGGCACTCTCTTTCATAAATAATGCCATGACACTTGTGAAATATTATATTGATGTCTTAGTTTACGCGAATGTTACTCATTACAATAAAAGTAAATGTTTATTTAATTACTTTATATATATATATATATATATATATATATATATTCTATGGACTTATCACACCACGTTAGCCTAGCCCTGTGCTAAGTACCGTAAGGACTTGTGTTACAGGTAGTAGACAACGAAAATATATTTAATATTTTTTTATAAATTAAAGATTTTTATTATAGAAATACATATAATACATATATAAACATCCATGACCTAGGCGGGATTCGAACCCGTGACCTCTGGCGTAACACGCGGTCTTAACCGCCACGTCACCAACTGAGCCAGCCAGTTGTTGACAGGTGTATGAGGATATATAACGTCATAACGGTTCCATTATACTTCTATTCAAGTATATTCTATTCTAACGACGCTGTTAATTAGCTTTAACTCTGGGCATCACAGTGAGAGCAAACAAGAACACACAGAACACATCGCCACGCCTTCTCCTCTGATGAGCCACCCCAGCCAGAAACATCCGAGGGCTGTGTCACACTTCATGTCCTTATATGATATTTATCTTTCATCCTTTACATTCAAAATTATCTTCATGCAAACACGCTGAATGCGAAATCTAGATTTTTTTGTATAAGAGGGCAAACGAGCAGTTGGGACTTTATGAAAACTTCCAACCTCCGAAGACATCCGCACAACTGGTAAGCAGACGTGTTGCCTCCTTCTCTCCTCCCATCCAATGACATATATCTTATAATAAATGGAATTTTATACGATTTCCCCTATCGTCTTGCTGAAGATTCAACCTGAAAATTCACCTAGACATGTCGCATACTTATACTGATCCCGAGACTGTAAAGATTATATTTATAAAACAATTCATAGATCATTCCAACTAGTAAATATCAATTTGAATCAAGATAATGCTTGAAGTTATTTGTAGCTGTATAAACGTACACAACATACTGTTTCCTAGTAGAGATTGTCGTGGAGCGATGACGGGATGTATGGTAAACGCTTCGTGCTCCGGTACGCCCCATTCTATTAGATATTGTTGTTGAATTTCAAATGGGATTCCAGCCATATTGTGGCTCAACATGTCAGCTGTAAGGTAATTGAAACGACGTTATATTATATGAGTAAATATGGACGTGACTAACGATAAATATGAATTTCATTGTACTTATTATTGTTATAATCTAGTAGAACTAAATATTTAAGTCGCAATATCCATATATCTGACGACAGTCGGCTATCTGGTACAGTGTGCCGACGTATTGGCGCAATGGGATAAGCACGGAGAGGAGAGCGGGGAGGGAATTCACATTCCAGATCATGTGACCGAGATCAGTAGATATGTCTATATGTAAATAGACATGTCTATGTTTTACTGAGAGCCGAAGAGCCTGAGAGCAGAAGTTAACAGAAAATGCAGCACAGGCAGGAGGATCGCTCTGATGTGAAGCAACCAACAAAGAAGTTATGAAGCCACTTAAGTATTTACTTTTTATTTGGTTCTGTTTTGTTTTGTAAAAGTGTATCCGCACAAGACTAACCAACCTATCGTTATTGTAAGTTTGATTAACTTGTGAAAAAAGTACTACAGTAATAAATAAATTAATACTTGTTGCAATGTAAAATGATATTTAATTAGATTATTGTTTATTTTTTAAATACTTATTATTTTTAGCAAAAGGAGTCAACGCTGGAATCGTTTACGTATACAAAAGCCATCATGCTAATGAATCAGTTCATCATGCTAATGAAGGCTTTAAGATTCCTCGTCTATTTTTTTTTGTTCGAAAATATCACCCCTTGAATCTAACAGCCCTTTAAAAAATGTGTACAAAAATTATAAATTGGTGAATGGTCTATAGGCATGGGAAGGAAAAGATAGAAGAAGAAAAAAGACAAGTGCTGCGTTACAACTGCGGAGATACATACCTCTTACTCACGTGACACCGCCTAAAAAGACGATAGCATACCCTTTTTAGTGTACCCTTACGGAGGATAAAGGAGGGTGAAGGAGGGCAACCCATCTGCATGAACATAACCGCAAATTATTTCTGGTTTCCTTATGTTAATGGTGACAAAATTTGCAAGTGAAAGTGTTGAAAGTTTTATTACTTTAAAATGAAAATTGTGTTTAATCTCAGCATATAAAATTTTCTACTTTATTCCGTATTAATTAATCTCAAAGTAATGATATTCGCGTTCACACGGGCTTAAAGTGACTTATTTAAATAAAGCTATGCGTACATACTCGTTTGTTGACTATTATATTTTATCCTTAGGTCATCAACACATTTTTGTTCTACCTTAAAGACCAAA
The DNA here is from genome assembly GCA_017140195.1 of Eumaeus atala. Lineage (NCBI taxonomy): Eukaryota > Metazoa > Arthropoda > Insecta > Lepidoptera > Lycaenidae > Eumaeus > Eumaeus atala. The sequence goes on along the minus strand of JAFELO010000362.1, from coordinate 640,671 downwards.
ATCCTTTCTAATTTGCAGTTCCAAAGGCTTAGGTAATTCAAGTGACGTTATTTATTAGTCAGGTATGACTTAAGCGTATGCGATGAACTTAAGGCTCAATTTAAATATGGTGTACTGTAGCAGTAGGTTTAGTCGGGAAGTTGGTTTAATTGTAGGCTGAATGGGCCGGGCTTAACTCCGTGTGCACATATGAATATGATGAAATACCTTAGCCAATCATCATTGTTTGCTGCATCATTGCAAGAAACAATTTATTTATTTTATTATTAGATTAGCTGTAAGTCTGAAATTAAAAAGCTTTAGGGTAATAAAAGGTTTACATCAGGGAACTTGAGAAGTATTATCTCCACAATAGACAAGTAACGTTGTGGAACAACGACACCCTCAACATGGGGCAAAGAGATAACGGAATAATATCAGTTTTGGTGTTGGCATAAAATTGCAGGGAGAAGTGATGTAAAGGCAGATGAATTCGAGTTTCATGTTGAGCTGGCGCGGGAAGAGCATCGCATCTGCTAAGACAAGATTTTCTATAAAATCAGCTTGGACGAAAATGTAGAAACATTTTATAGAAAATTTTAAAGAAAATAGAGCCAATTGAACGTGTGTCTCACACAGATATATGCAATCACAGGAGATGGGAAATGTCAAGTCTCACAGGAAACTATGAAGTATTTGGATGTTTATACTAATTTCATTTTCTTTTTTTCGGACCTGAACTTATGCTGTGGAAGCGTAGAAAAGCTCGTCTGGCTAGGCTTGGGGTCGAAAGTGGGGCCGACCCCCCTCTCGCCCGCAGATGGGAGAGATGCATCGATATGTTAACTATTACTACTATACGGTTAACACATTATTAAATATCATTCCAATTTGATTATAATGCCGGAACAAAAATAATAGTACCTGCGATCTTCACTGGTTAGGTCCAGCCTCCAGGGAACAATGTGATCTATATTGAACAATTAATGTTCAAGATGTGAGCAGCAAGTCTGATGTTAATTAGCTTATCATATGATATTGCGAATTCGCTTACTTAACGATCCACTCATTAGTAAATTATTTCCAAATTGATGCTATAAATGCTTAATTATTTTTTTATTTTAATTATGATTGGTCTTGTTCAATAGGCCATAGGAAGCATTGATTACAATCTGTCACAAATCTTAAGCAATATCCGACGAAATCAACATGCGAATATGTATCTAATATCTTCGTAGTATTTCAAGTCTAGCATTTTCAATCACAAATTAATACCACCGCGAAGTGACAGCTATGATGTCGCATTAGTTAGTTCGTTAGCAGTCTTCTAGTTTCCGGTGGCACATTAAATCAGGTGCATAACAATCACACGGATACGTCGCGACGTCGGTGGTCTTTAAAAATCCGAGTGCTCGTTTATCCCCTTACACTATTTAAAAAAAATGTGTATGGGCTTGGGCTACGCGGCATACGCGGCGTTCATAGGCATTCGCTTCACAGGATTAATTTTATGATAAAAATAGTTGAATGCAGTTTTGCACCAGTTGCACTGTAGATGCCTAGTGATGTCCACCTAATAAATAATCGGTGATATGCATAAGTTAATTATATTTAACTAACTTGTACATATCACCATCAAAATTTTAATTTAAACCTTTTTGTCATATAAAAATTGACTTGAGCTATATGCAGTTAAGACTAAAATGCATGATGTTGCCTCGACAAACTGGTCTATTTGTGAAGCGGCGCGCGGCTGCCTTCGGCTACAGATAATGTAGGCCCTCTGGCTTCAATGAGAGTAACGTTGGAACTCCATCGACGTCTCACTTAGACACAAACGCCATAGAAATTGATGGCTTTCAACACAATTATCGCTGCAATGTCCTATTACGATGAAATGCAATTTGGAAGCACATGAAATATGTCAAACGCTGTGAGATAAAAAATGTAGATGAAGTTGTCACATAAACGAGTGTTTATAGTCTGTCCAATGTGGTTTATAAATAAATACGATATGCATACATAACGTAGACTCATTTGTATAGTCTGTCACTGAGACATAAGTGTACGTAATATATCCTAGCACCCTAAAGTTTTAAAAATAACATTTTTGAAATTGTTTGATTAAATATATTTTTAAAAATAAATCTGACACTTTCTTAAGTTTATTTCATGCACTACGAATGAATACGAGAGGAAGAGAGAAAGAAAATGTGTGTTCGTACTGCTCTCTCTTTTTTTTTCTTCTATAGTAATATAAATCTCTAACGTAATATACACGTAACTCTCTCCCTTTCTATCTTCAATGACGTATACCTAAGTTTTGACTTCCGTTGTTGTCGTTTCCGTAACCTTCTCGTCAGGTACTCTGTCTGGTCCCCAACTCAAGCTTGCGTAAAGAAATTTTACTTCTATAATGTCCGACTTTTTAATACAAAACTTATATAATGTCATTGTGGAACATACAAGCTAATGATAATATTATGCTCACTAAATCTAGTAGTTCAACGCCATCTTGTGACGGCTTCAAGTAACATTAATACTTTTCAGATAAATTTATGTGTTACCTAAACAGTAATTAATAGTAATTATCATTATTAAATAAACAGCTTAAGTAATATGTACCTATATTCTGTAGTCTGAATATATGGTGGATACCAGTAGATTTAAAATACCTCAATTTTAACATTTTCCACAAGCTTTACTGCAGCTTGGCACCACCTCTTAGTATTACTACTTATCTAGTGTCACCTAATACACTAGATAAGTAGTATATAGTAAGGGCCCTGTCAAAAGCCCCTGTAAAGATACCCCGACAGATATTGGGTTTAGAATCTTAACTACAGGGTATCGGATAAACGAGGGAAACCTTTTAGTTTCCCGTGGTGATGCGGATCTCTATGCGAGCTGGCAAGCGTACTTGGAATAACATTTTAGGCAAGTCTTAACATATTCATCACATTGAATAAATGTTCGCCTTATTCCTAGGCCTTCAACGTCGCATAGTAGAATCGTTCCGATTCTACTATTTACAGTACGCTTTGTATACAGACTTTTTTATACGTCCGTCATTATTCTGATAATGTCAGCAAACTAAAAAATTCGATACAATATTTTCCTTTAACGTTAATCTTACATATGTACATTAAACAGATCCATTAATCGTTACAATTTCTAACTATAATTGCCCAAGATGCATACAAAACCGTAAATCTTATCTATGGCTTTAGTAAGGGCATTGTTCGAGTTTGGCACAATAGCGTACCTGCCTGGAAGTAGGCCGCACGAGGAACGTCGCGAGGTTGCGGTGGTGAAATGTGGTGGGCGGAACCGCGCACGCCGCTCCGCCCAGCCCTTTCACCGCACCGCCCCTACCCCTATACCTTCAAATCCATTACTCAACAAATACCATTCCCTTTTATTAGAAACGTACTCAAGATGACCCCATTCGAGCGCCACAAACACGATTACAAAATGTTTAAGTATCTAATTTACTTAAAACCAAACCTTTAGTGTTCGAGCCATGTTAATGCAATCGTGGATTAGCGAATGGGCAGTTAAAACTTCACGATTACTCTATAAATTGTTCTCGCCGGTCGGACCTGGTCTGGGAGATCTTTTAATTATGTATACGAGTGCTATTGTCGTGTATGGGTTCAAGTGCTATCCAATAGACGCTTAAACATTTATGTATACGGTATATCACAGCTGCATACTGAAACAACTCAGCGCCGCGAGGTATTTTGGCAGACTAATACAATTTATTGGTGGGAAAATCCTTTGTTGTGTTGTTAATAGCCGAGTTGCTTAAGAAATGTTTCGGGGTTTGTATTTGCGTTATCTATGACTGTTATAATTGATATTTCAGTGCGTGAGAGCGAATTAATGTTTTACAGCTGCGCCATAATCGAAAAAGTCAACTTAACAGGTACTTGTGGGTACTATGTGTGTATTACTACTGTATGACGAGACTGCTTTATTATTTGATACTAAATACAATATTAGTTTACATAAGCTTAGGTATAATATCTTTTAAGAAATTTATTTTCCTTATTATCTTGCTTGCCATAAATAATTTGTCACGCGAACCTCTAGAAAAACTTTCGCTATTGAAGCTCTTTTTTGTTACTCAAGAAAATAATGTATTTGCATGCACTTTTCGACTGACTCCGGGTGAACCGGAAGGGTGCGTCGGGCTCGGCAAAAGAAGCTTTCCACTACCGGCTTAAACCCAGCGAGAGCCTCCGACCGCTGTGATGGAGTGCCCCAGACTGAATGTAGGGTCTGTTAGCAACAGGACATTTAGTGATTCATTCAAGCTTAAACTAATGCCCATAATAAGCTGATATATGATTTATCTATAATTGTTTAATTTAAGGTAAATGTAAATAATATGCCTTAAGTATTTTTGATGTCAGTTAACTAACAATCAAACATAAATATAACATAAACATTTCGATTTAAAGACCCTTAGTTTAAAGTTCACATATAAATCTAAGCCGTCACTGCATGCATAGCTAATCATAATAATAAATTATAAATATAAATTATTATGTGCCTATATCTATTAGCAAAATGTTTTTCAAATATAAAAGTACCAGTCATAAAATTTCCCATCCTCCCGCAGAAACATTATAAGAATTAAAAATAAATACTTATATTTCCTGGCCAATAAAATATTTAATTATAATTTCAATTCGTTTCTGCTAAACGAACGATTAGGTTTCATGTGTCGTAATGAGAGCCGAGTCAGTAATTAGGTAAAATCAGTGGAGCCTTTACTATCGAGTTTTATGTTTATTGTTTAATGCTCGGAGCCTTACAACAGATGAAAGGTTAAAAAGCTCAAATAAGCGTGCATTAGGAAAGAGGTGGCCCGGCGGGTCGCGGTTAGAATGCAAACTGCCGCCCATACATTAAATCTGCTGCATTGGAATTGCAAAGTCGTGATTTGTCAAAGCATAATCTAAAGAACCGCAATATTCGCACATCGTAATTATTATCTATCGCAAAATGGCACCCAAATCTCCGCCAGTATCACACGGTTTGGGTGCATTAAATACTAAATTCCTTTAGATTGTTTTCAATCATCCCACTTGTCACCAAACTATGGCAACGATATATGATATAACCTAGACTGTTCAAACCATATATATTCTTATGATGAATTTGATGTTATGAGTAATTAATGCTTATTAATAAAACTGCACTATGTGAATAATTACCAATTTTGATATTAGATAGGCCAACATAAAGTTGCCGTTAACTTTCACGCTAACAACCCGATCTCATATACATGTCATAAAAAAAGGCTGTATCGATTATTACTGATATCGATCGATGTTCTCCCATAGATAGAAAGATTTCCATGGAAGGTTTTATTGTATAATTTGTCAAGGCCTGCCTATGTTATTCATGACAAAACCGGGTTGGATCGCCAGTTTTCTAATAGAACAACACGAACATAGTATCCATCATAAGCATCCGTAGATCACAACATGTTTTATCTGATACAATTGTTTGTTTCGAAGTGAAAGACTCTGTTTGAGCAGGCTGCTACAAGTAATCGGAAATGCTGACGGCGAACTTTCTTAGCCCGGGCCAGGTGATAGAAGATATGTGAGCGTTTGGGAGCCTTGACGGGGCCCTGCCATGAGTCGGGGCTAATCCACTGAGCCGATACACGAGATCACATTGTCTTCCGTATTCTACTTAATTTTTCTGGCTGTGTACAAGATTTCCATAAGACGCCACGTTTTTATATTAAGAACATGTACTGTAATGTCGATCTTTACCTGGCCATTTGCTTTGACGAATGCGTAACATTTTAGTTTGGTTTATATTAAGTAAGAGGTATACAATGATATTTTAGTATGGTTTATATTAAGTAAGAGGTATACAATGATATTTTAGTATGGTTTATATTAAGTAAGAGGTATACAATGATATTTCCAGGATATGCCTCAATATTTTATAAAACAAGTTAAATAATATACTAATTGCGAAATGAATAATAAACACTTTTCATTAAAAAAAAAAACTAGTAATTACCTGGTTCATTGTTGATTAAACATAAATTATTTACTATAATAAAAATACAATGTCCCAGGCCCGTTCGTATGGCAAATAATATATTTGTCATACTTTCTTATTTCATAATTTAATGGATTACCTGCTCTGCGTAGTTGATTAGAAGCCTTTTATTGTTTTGTTTTATTCAGCTCTTTTTATCATTGAAATTAAATGCGTCCCGACCTAAGTCTAGCTTTTTTCTTATTAGTTAACAGTCGGGTTTTTTGCTCTTTTAATTTTATTTTATTTTCTTCTCTTTATGTTTCTGTACTTCCACGACTAGAGCATTTCAAAATCCAGTTGGACAAAGATCGGGATATGCTACTTAGAATTTTTTTTATAGTACAGGGTGACAAACGAGGAATCGGTGGTAGTGATCTACCTGCTCGTTTGCCTCCTATCTCATTAAAAAACCGATTTTTTTTGTGTAATATACTTTTAAGTACGTTTTATTAACGTTTGTATACTCTATAATTTTAAAACCGTATAGGTAAGTACCTTGTGGGACAATTATCGGAACGAATCGAATCCCTTCACTGCCTCTTTTCTACATTTGCTAACATGGATTGTAGATATTACTAACATGATATTTATGCATAGAACATCGTAACGTGATTAACGTTGTCTGTAGACGTAGCCTTAAGTTTATATATTATAACATTTAACACACTACACCCGAACGAACGCTAACAGAGTAACAATCTCTTCACGGCCTCTTGTCAGAATTCTACTAAAGAATTTCTTCGTTGGTGATTCTGTACGATATCTAGTCACTATCATTGTTTATTTATGGTAATATTAATACTACCAGGCGGATTCATCCGCGTGTAATTTGTGCAAATCAATCATTTACTGCGCATATCTGAGTATTTTTGAATAGCATATTTTGATTCCCGATACTGTAAATATAAAAAAAATGAAAAGCAAAAAAAAAGTATGTTATGTTTTTATTAATTATAATAGAAAACAGAATGTGCAATCGGAAACATAACATATGCGTACTTGCTTGACTTTAAATTTGAATCTGTTGCCTATCTAAGAACACTTGCAAGAAGCCAAGTTACACGCGTCACTAATTATCCAGCAATGTCCCTACTTATTTAACTCTTGGTCTCTGGTACTTAAGGAGGCAAAATATTTTTGCGACCGTATGTATAGGTGGGTTAAGAGGGTCTGTCACCTATCCTAAACTTGAAGAAAAAAAAGTCTTCGCTAGTTCAATCAAGTGCGGCGGGCGGGTGCCATAGCGTCGCCACCAGTAATCGGTCCATCAAAAAAAAAAAAAAGAAAACAGGATAAGGCCCCGAATCGTGGAATAACATTGTAAAAATTAAGGCAAGTTTTGCTAGATTTTTTATTGTAAATAGCTCACAATGATATACTAATTTAGCTCACAGTATGATAATGGCTATTGTACTGAAGTGATGTTTCTTAATTTGAATTTATTAAATTTTACAATAATATTTTATTTGCGGAATGTTAATATTATCACTTAGTTTTTTAAGAACAAGTTAAGTAACTCATTGGTTTGAGTTATCTACCATTACTACATATTAATTCGGTACTCACAGTTCATTCATGATTAAAAAAAAACACAAAATCAAAAACCAATGGGCCTAATTTTTCTGTTTGTTATTATTACGATAAGTTTGCCTTCCAATGTCTTTCAAAAGATTAACATCCATTTTATCTCATACTCAGCACAAGAGTTATATTAGTCAGCTAACCCACCATGGTTCAAGCCTTGTTGTGGCGGTGGGGCTCAGGAGCCTGAGGTGATCCGAAACATATTGAGCGAAGTTAATTGAACCCAGAGAGCAGGACGAGATGCCGCTCTTTGTACCCCCCTTATAAGAAAAGGGGACAAAAGAGGAAAAGTGGCCCATCTATTATAGGAGGTCCCTCCATTGTATCCCACTCGACCCGCCCCCTCTAGAAAATCTAGAAGTATCCCTATGTAAGCTATGCATGACGGGCCATCAGCCCATCACCATAGCCTCTGCATACCAGTCTGGTTCAAAGCCGCTTCTAGTTAGCGACCTGGACGCTATTTTCGAAAACTTAAACGACGACCCAATAATATTAGCTGGGGACCTCAACGCCCACCACGTGACCTGGGGCAAGAGATACAACAATAGTCACGGGACTGTCCTCAAGAGATATGTCGATGATCGTAACATCATCATCAACGCTCCGTATATCACAACCCATTATTCCCCGAACAATAATGGGTATATACGTGCACCTAGTATAATCGATATAGCACTGGTTAAAAACATTTCACTCGTCATAAAGACGGCTGAAACGTTACACGAGCTTAACTCGGACCACAGACCCGTTTTAATCGAAATAATAGAAACAGTAAAATTAAGAAAAAGATCATCGAGTATAAATTACTAAAAGACAACTTAGATAATGTCAAATCGAGTGAACTCGATAACATCCCAGACAGTATAGACTCTCCCCAAGCCGCTATCGCGGCTTCATCCTTATTAACCGCACTACTGGTTAGAAAAATAGGAGAATCGTCAAGAGAGATCTCCACCGTCCCAGAGGACCGTTTAACTCTCTCTGACGATGTCAGGGACCTTATCCGTCGAAAAAATGCGGCTGAACGCCTGCACGATCGCTACGGAGGCGAAGTGTGCAGGAAAGCCCTCCGAAAACTCGAAAGAGAAGTAAAAAAGGCTGTACCTAACTTCATTAACAGGAGATGGGATCACTTCGTTAGCGAACAATCCCCGTCGCATACGGCCTACTGGCCTCTCGCCAGAGCTATGAAGTCCGAACCGGTGGAACAAATGCCACCACTAAACCGCGCAAACCGATTACCTGCACTAGAGGATGGCGAAAAGGCGGAGTGCCTGGCCAACACACTAGAGAGTCAGTGCACTCCCAGTTCCCTCCCCACAGACCCCTCCCACATAGAAGAGATACATAACATAGTAACGGCCCGCCTGGCTGTGCCACCGGACGATGATGATGAGATCATACGTCGAACGGACACAGAAGAAGTGATGGATCTAATAAAGAACCTTCACTCGAAGAGGGCCCCCAAAAAGAAGAAGGCCCGACAAAATAACCAACAAGGCACTGAAACAGTTGCCGCCCGTTATTATAAACCTCTTAGTGTGCATCTTTAACGCCCTTCTGGCGCAATGCACTTTCCCAGACTCATGGGAAGAAGCCATAGTGATTGGCATACACAAACCGGGAAAACCCCGGACGGAGCCCACTAGCTACAGACCCATAAGTCTCATAAGCTCGTTAGGAAAAATCTATGAAAGGATAATCCTCGCACGCCTGAAAACCGTGATACGAGAGAAAAATCTCTTCATGGACGAGCAGTTCGCGTTTCGCGACAGCCACAGCTGTCCCCAACAAGTACACCGCCTCACGGAGTACGTACTCTCGGGACTCAAAAGACAGGGCTGGCCATGCGGCACGGGCGCTATATTCTTTGATGTAGCAAAGGCGTTTGACAAGATCTGGCATCAAGGCCTCATCTTCAAACTGTAGCAACTAGGATTGCCCGACAGGCTGGTGTTGATCGTAAACAGCTACCTAGCAAACAGGCAGTTCCGCTACAGAGTGGAGGGCACCTTGTCCTCCCCTCGTCCCCTCAGAGCTGGAGTAACTCAAGGATCGGTCCTCTCTCCCACCCTCTTCAATCTGCACACAAGTGACATACCGCGACACCCCGGCGTCCAGCTGGCGATGTTAGCGGATGACACCGCACTTTACACGTGGTACCTCCCCAAATTCGGAGCCAAGCTACTCCAAAAGGCCGTCAACGAACTCGGTGAATGGTTCTAAAGTGGAGAATAGAGGTAAATTCAGAAAAGAGTAAGTCCATACTCTTCTCCCGTACCCCGCCCTACCACAAACGAGAAAACATGCCCGCCATCATGCTCTACGGTAACGTGACACCCAGAGCAGAGACGGTAAAGTACTTAGGCGTCACGCTCGATAGGTCGATGAGCTTTAAGAATCACATTGACAACGTTCTGAAAAAGGCACGGCATGTCCTTTTCAAATTATATCCACTCATTAACAAGAGGAGCAAAATGGCTAATAGACATAAGCTCACCTTGTACACTACATGCATACGACCGATCATGTCGTACTGCAGTGCAGCTTTCGCGCACATAGCCCCGACCCAAATAGTTTGCAGAAAATGCAAAATAGATTCTTGCGCATGGCCACTGGATGCCCGTGGTACATTCGTAACATCGACCTACATTGCGACTTTCAATTAACATTGATAAAAGGACACTTCAAAGAGCTGTCTCAAAAGTTTTTTGACCGTGCTCTTAATCACAAAAATAAACTAATCGTTCAAACGTCGGAATACGACCCGACGTTAATAAACGATTCCCGTTACCGTCGGCCGAAGCACATACTGCACGACGCCGACGACGCGATAGCCATAACAGTTGCTAAGTCCGCCCTTGCACACAAGCAAAAACACACCCAGACACGCATCCGCAGCAAAATGCCAATAGGGCAAACCCACGGATAGCAGGTTTTAGTCGGTAGTAGGTAGTAGTTATAGCTACACGACCTGACCTGACAAACTCTTCAGGCCCCCTTGGGTCGGTTGGACAGTGCATAAATGCATTCTCTTCCTGCTAGAACCAATTCGATATACACCGCTCGTACCGGTCGAGCGTTGAAACCTTACATATAGTTACACAGCTATAAGACATATGACTGACAGAATGACAAACTCACACACCACTTACGGAAACGAGCCCGGGTTCGAATCCGTAAGACGTGAGCTTAGATAAATGTAGAAATAAAATAACGCGATCTTAGAGAGCTCTAAAAATAAAAATTAAATCATTATCACAGCTTTTAGCCGATTTGTAGCGCAAATCGACCCCACCCGTCAGAGGGTGGGGGAGGAGGCCGGCCTCCTCTGACAAGCCAAACCGAAAGACGAGCTCAACTTTTCCTAAACACGTCCCGCAACATTAAACGGCATCGTGCGCGCGCCGTCCCTCTAGCGTGGGGAGGGGGACCGCTCCCCCTTTTCGGTCCCAAAAATAACCACGATAGCGTAATGTCCACTAGAATTCCGGTTTGCTTCTTCCCATCTGCGGGAAAGGAGGGGGGGTCTGTCCCCCTATCTTCTACCCATAACCAGAAGACAAAAAGTCTTCCGTAATCAGTCGAACTGTTAGGGCTGGCCAAGTGCCACCCATCAGTAGTAGGTCCCTCCGAAAAAAAAAAAAAAAAAAAAAAAAAAAAGGAAAAGTGGCGGCGCATCTGCGCGCGGGGCAAGTGGCGAGGATAGTAACCTCCCCCAAATCACTGTCCCAAAGTTGGTGGGGTTGTGCCGTGGTGCAGGGCAACCTCATCTGTGGAGGTGGCGTCGGTCCCTTCAGGGGCTGACTTGCAGTCGAGGTGCCCTGACGATTTGCTGTTCCGGGGCACCACGCCAAAGGCGGCACTGGTGGCACTCGCGGTGGGTTTTGTGGGTATTCGGCGCTATGTATTGTGCCGCGAGCCCCACACACCACTGGGCTCCACCCAGGGCCAGTGAACGTGGCTCCACCCAGGGCCAGTGACGCGTAAATGCGTTTCCCCGCGTCAACAAAAAAAGGTTAGTTAACTATATCTATTTTTTGTAAGTACCAACATAATACATACTTAGTTAAATATGGGTAGCTGATTTAATACATGCCATGATAATCCAGTATAGGTAAGCTAAAAGTTATAAAAATATGCCAGATTTCATTACGAATGTATACTTTGTATCATATGTTATAATTCCTGAAACCTGTCATATAATATGTAAGAAAAAGCGTGTATAAAATGGTTTTACAGAACACAACAATTTACGGTGTGTACTCCATAAATAAATGTATTCAACTTTAATTGAATTTGCTATATTATTTTTTCCTTTGCAAAAAAAAGAAAGAAAAAAAATGTGAACCAAGGTTTTTTTTTTTGTATTTTTTAACATGCAGTTTAATTAGGTTTTACTCTATTAGACAGATATGACCTCGTTTTGAAAATTCACCCAAAATGTGTCACGTTTTTGTGTCCTAACCTAAGGTTCTAAGTTTCATAATATAATATTATTTCCCCGATGTAAGTTAAAAATGGAATTTTCAATTTCATATAATATAACTGTTTTTTTTAATGAGATGTAATGCTCAGCCTCTTCCGTGATTTCACTTTTGGTGGCACGCTAATTCGTGAAAATTGTAAGTCCATTATTTTAGGTACTCCCCCCTCGCGGCACATGATAGTGCCGAATACCCATAAAAACCACCGCGAGTGACATCAGTGCCGACCTTGGTGAGGTGCCCCGGAACAACAATCGTCAGGACACCTCAACGGCTAGTCAGCCCCCAAAGGGACCAACTCCACCTCCACAGATGGGGATGCCCAGCACTACAGGACAACCCAACCGACTTTGGGACAGTGCAATGGGGTGAGGTTCCCATCCTCGCCCCGTGCCCCGTGCGCAAAAGCGCCACCTCCTGTTGTTCTTAGGTCCCCTCTTCTTATAAGAGGGGTACCGAGAGCGATTCCTCCTCCTGATTTCTAAGCCCCCTCTTATTGTAAGATGGGTGCAAACGTCCCCCTCGGTTCAATTGGCTTCGCCTGGGTTCACCCCAGGCTACCAAGCCCCGCCGCCACGTCAAGGCTTTAACCATGGTGGGGTAGGGTACCTCTTACTATATACCATCCAATGATTAATCTTATCTCGCCAACCCTAATCCTCTGGTAATTATCATATTATACGGACAATCGGCTGCTCAGTTGGTAACGTGGCGGTTATTCCGCGTGTTACGCCAGAGGTCGCGGGTTCAAATCCCGCATCATGAATGTTTGTGTATGTATTATATCAATTTCTCTAATAAAAATCTTAAATATGTAAAATTGCTTAAATTTATAAATAATGTTAATTATATTGTCCGTTGTCTAGTAGTCTTGTAACACAAGTCCTTACGGTACTTAGCACAGGGCTAGGCTAACGTGCTGTGATAAGTCCACAGATATTATATTATTCTATTATTACCTTTCATACTGCCTTTCATACGCAATCGTTGTGGGGATTTAAGGAATCTTTCTAGGGAAGTAAAATCATGTTACAAAATTCAGTACAATGCATTGACATTCATGCAACAAATGAAAGATAATACTCGGCGTTACAATGTTGTCATAAGGACGGTAATACACGTTAAGGGAAGCTACGAACAATTTAAACATTTCCTTACAGGGATAAATAATTCCGTAGCGAAGATGCCAGCCGTGTTCTGTCCGCTGTTCGTAATCCGCTGTATCGATATCTGTAAATTATTTTCCGAAGCCTCCGCGATGTAGCATCGCGACGAGTGCTGATAATACATTGATTTATACCGAGGAATATTTAATGATAACAGACAATTGCGAGATTTATGAGTCCACACTATTTAACGCAAACGTTACAAATAAATTTACAGCTAGGACCATATTTACATATTCCCAGCGCCTTACAAGTTACACTTGTGTACGTGGGATATTATCGATCATTCCCAACATCTTCTATATCTTTGTGGGAAGTTCCACTGTTGTGCGAGATTTGGCAAAAACTAGACGATAGAATTCTATTTTAGGAGTTTACTTTTTTAAAAAAATATGAAGAGTGACACCGTGTGAAAAATGTCAGTCTTAGCATAATGTTTTGTAGCGCCTACTTCACTTACAGTTTTTGGATACGTTTCTTTTCAGAATAGTTAATTCAGAGTGTAATTATTTACTATAAAATATTCTGTTTCTTATAATATAGTTATACCATTGGTACGTTTTGACCATTGGAGGGGAGGAGGAAAGGAGAACAACGCATTTGCATAACTATTATACGGATGTTTAATGGCGTCGATGGTCATCAAAAGATATAAGGTGACAAACGGGCAGGTCACGCTTTGTGAGCTTCCAGTGGAGAGGACGAAGACAGGAGATCAGCTACATAACACGGATATCTATGACCGTAGGTAGTTTTTACAAGGCTCCTACTGAACATTTGTCACTTTTTTGTAGATCCTGCTCATGTATAGGGTAATGTCAAGTGATAAAACTTGATCAGAACAGTTACAAAAATGATGTATCCCACGACTAAATTTAAATTAGATGGGATCTGCTAAACAAAAAAATGTTAGAATTATGATATAAACGTAGCGCATGTTGTATTCGTATTAAGCATAAAATATCGCAACCGAACAAAGCATAGCTTAAACTTTCTAAACAGCATTTCTTAATATTAGTCGATTTCATAAAATGGTTACACCACTCAATAAAAGCGTGAGAGCAGACTACCCTCGCGGACTATTTTAATCAAAATTACAACTGGCACAAATCACGACGGCGAGCGGCGCGCGGCGCAGTATCGCCCCGCAGGACGTTGGCGCGATTTCATTAATTTATTGGCCAGAACTAGTTTACTTGTAATGCCTGACTACTCATATGTACGTTTTCTTTTAAACTGTAGGGGGATACAGGTATGTATTGCTGATGTCAAAAATTCAGTTCACGTGAATCAGTCTATATAAAAATATTATTGAATTATACGTCTTTATAAAAATATTATTGAATTACACTAACAATATTTTTAGGAAGACGTAATACCATACTGCATATTAGGAGGTAGTGCTATGAGTGGTGCATGACACTATATCCTCCTATGCGACGCAACTGGGTGGGCACAACCAGGGAGGTACCTTTCGCTCGCTTGTTACCGGCGTAAAGTGACACCGCCACCGTCGCGTGCGGTTTGTGAGTAGCCATTGGGGGAAGGGGTGGGGACAATATGAGGCTAACTGATCTGCGCGTTACGCAGATGATTGTTAAATCATGCGAATGTGGCGTCGCTATATATATATATATATATATATATATATATATATATATATAGGAGGGCAACGCATCGGCATAATTATGCTGATGTTCATGGGCGTCGGTAGTCGTTGGAAGGCTCCGATTGCTCGTTTGTAGAGACCGTGTACTGTGGGAATGTGACTTATACAAAAACGAGCGAAACATCATTGTGGACGGCATCGAACGGAATACGGGGGCCCTGCCTATCATCAGGATTTGGTCGCAACTGATCATAGCTTTAGGCAATTGAAGACATTTGCGCATACATGACACGCGAAGAGGAAGGATAGGTAACGACATAGCTGCATCGAGATAATCTGGACTGACGAGACCGATGACAACTTCTATCTTTGTGGTGTCAGGCCCCTGAAAGGGGAGAGTGAAAAAACGGGAGGGTACTTAAATAATGTGTAGGTAGTCAAGAATTGCACGTTGGAGAACAGATCCGGTGAGCAAACCCCCGTGCATCTCCCATGATTCGCCCCGTATACCGAGCGGTGCTTAACGTTGCTCTGCGGCAACTTTAATCACGAGATACATCCAAACATTACATTTTCAGGACATGTACTTAAGTAAGTTTTTCACCATTGCATAAGTAACGTTGAAATATTATTTATTTTTTTGTAAAAATAATATGATATAATGAATGGTGCCAGACTGTCTGCAGGGGTGCCCTTTCTCCAGGATGGCGGCCGGGAGACAAGGATGGTGACGTCAAAAATGTAGACTTAAGCTATTACGAATAAAAGAAATAAAATTGCGTCTACCGAAAAGCAACCTTAAATGGAACTTTCGAATGGACTACTGATAGGCATTAACAGATATGTAGTAGCAAGCCATTGAGGTTAGAAAATTAACAGGAATCATTCCAGTTGTAAATGCACAGTGGCTCAAAACATCATGCTCCCGATTGTACAATCATCTATTTTCTGTTGTAAAACATGGACAGTACTTCAGATACGCTAAGTCGATAAAGACGTACGTACGGATCGTCCATTTCATACAAGTTCATATAGATTTGTTTGTTACTATTATCATCATCGTTATCAGCCCGTATCGGTCCACTGCTTAACATAGGCCTATGTTTGTTATTATTCCACGCAAAAATCTCGGAACACATTTGGATAAAGTTTGGCACACATATGGACTACAATCTTGAATAACATTACAACACTTATTAGTATTTAGTAATCGTTTGAGCTATTCGCATTTGTTACACATTTTGTTAACTGCAAACAAAAAATTTTACTGGTTTTATCACGGTAATTTTCTATTGAGTCGGCTATTGTGACCACGGCTGTAACCCTGCCGAAACGTCGAGCAAATTTTTTGTATACTTTAATAAGTATATATCGTGTCAAAAGCCGTAAAATAACAAAATATTTTTTAGCTCGACAAAAAAATTCGTTGGAGAAAAAGTATGCCACACATACACCAATAACCGCGGGACACAACTAATAATAAAATATAATACATGATTCAAGAATAACAAATCTAACATAAAGTGTGGAGCCAAGTGAGACGGCGCGCAGACATACCCGCGCATCGGTATCAAAGGTTGGCTCATTGTATTTATTCATTTTCTATTTTCTCGCGGCACTTCAGAGGTAATAATTGAATTTCCAGAACAATTGCTTCGATTACAGCCCGCCTCGACACGGATCGACGCCTAATGAATCTTCCGCTGTCTAGTTATTTACCAAGATAAACTCTGTGTTTACCGGCTACACGCGCATGATTGCACGAGCTACCAATAAATTAGATTTATCGAAAAGGAAGGTTACTGTTACACGTACGTTACTTAACTAACATGCTATATTAATGTCTTCTTCATGAGTTGCCCATTACGGCGCTCCTATAGATTAATTATTGATTTGGGCACATATTAATTTTGCTACTAAAATTTATGTTGTACCCTAACCTAGGGATAAGTTATATAAATAAATAAACGTTTTTTCCACATTCGAAATATACATACTCTCAATAAGCGCACTCTTGGTTCTTGGTGCTAATTGATCTTTATCTGCCTCCGTCTATGTCCATTAGTGAACCGGCAAAAGCGAATAGCATAGTCATCATGATCATCATCACGTAATATATAAGTAATGTAGAAATGAATGTATAAATGAACATATAATGTAAGAGGTGAAATGAATGTATAAATGAACATATATAAGAGGTAAAATGAATGTATAAATGAACATATAATGTAAGAGGTGAAATGAATGTATAAATGAACATATAATGTAAGAGGTAAAATGAATGTATAAATGAACATATAATATAAGAGGTAAAATGAATGTATAAATGAACATATAATGTAAGAGGTAAAATCGCTAGCGCGACAGGAAAAGCACCTCCCTGTTATAGTCGCTGTGTGTGTGTTTTTGGCGGATTTATTTTCCAGTAAAATATTTTTACAATATACAAATATGTCACAAGTTAAACTTGATATGACGAAAACATCTTATATCATTTTATTTTTTCATCTTTTAATTTTTCTCTTTTTCCTGAATCGTTGCGGTATCAAACTTTTAGCTACCGAAATTGATGGCTGCATATTATTTTTCTTTATCCTTAAAACATCACTCATTTTTTTAGTCAGAAATCTCCAGACATTGTCGAATCGAACGGAGTTAATTTAAAAACTTCGATTGATGTTAAATATAATTCTTCAATAAATCTACCTACTCACCATAACTAAAGCTAGCAGAATTTTCACAATATAAAAGTTAATTATTTATTGCCTTAAAATATACAGGCAATAATTCAGGAATTGGAGAATAACAGGCCCTACTGCGGAGAAAGTGTTTAAGATAACATTGCTCATAATATTTCTATAATTCATAATCATGATAACGATGACATTGATTTACCCAATTAAATGTTTGCACGTGCTGACAAGATAAGACATTTGTCTACCTCTTAAATCGTGTCTCGCTGTGTATCTAACACGACATTCATTTGACAAGTCATGTCAATATAAAGTAATTAGTTATATTAATGAACATGTGAATGCGGCTTAATAATGAATAATGACAGTGAGTTTCGCAAGGCGGTACAAATCAATATCAGTAGGCAGCGACCGGCGCACGAGCAGCCGATCACAGCCGCACTTCAATCAATTGGAAGCCCCATTTCACGATTTCAATATAATTTTAACGAAATGTCGGCACTTACTAAAATGTACATTATGTAAGTTTGAATGAAGCTATTCATTTGATTACGGTAATTTATTTTGAATCAACTACGACGCGGAACACAATACACAATTCCATAAATCTACATTTATATTAACAGAGATTTATATACGTCCGTACAATATAAATAGTAAATCAACCCGCCCCATAGATCACCTTCGTTAAGCTGAATATCGAATGTCCTTCTTGATTTTGCCTGGTTTTCATGTATAACCTTGTGATATCCCAGCAGTGCTGTAACTAGCGCCCAGTGCGACCTTTTATAATTGCCCATCTATAATTAATCTTAAGTAATTGTTTGTGGTCTTGGTCTGACAGTTTCCGAGTTTCTACAAGGTCAAGCTTAAAAACCATTGGCACCCGCCCCGAGATTGATTCATGCTGAAACGCGAATGCTATATTTTCTAATTATATATAGAAGTATGTTTTCTATTTGTGTAGTCTGCAGTCAGCGGTGAAATTAGGGCTTTAGAAGGCGGAGGGAGGAGCGCGACCTGAGGCTCCGATTGCTCGTTTGTGGGGACATATACTTTACAAAAAACATTAATAATTTATAATATACGTGTGAATAATGTGTATTGGCAAAGAATAAGATGTGATACTTCAATTTAGCATCATTGTGAATTGAGCCTTATCCCCCCTGCATTGGGCCTAAGCACTTATATTATTTTGTGTTATAATAAAAGGATTTTATGTTGTTGCGCAATGGAAGTACGTTAGTCCGTTTTATTGCCTAATTAACTGACTTTAACCTAGAAACTACCCTGCTATATAATAATAATGTCATAAGGGAATTTTCATAGAAGGACTTGTGAGCTGTGTAGCTGACCTCTGGATCCACCTGTGCCACGGAAATTATTTTTTACTTGTATTACGAGAAACTACCGCGTATTATATGTATTATAAATCCTCGATTTTCAAATTTGACGACCGGCTGGCTCAGTTAGTTATGTGGCGGTTAATCCACGTGTTACGCCAGATGTCGTGAGCTCAATCACACTTAAGTCTTGGATGTTTATATATGTATTTCTATAATAACAATCTTAAATACATAAAAAATTTAATTGAATCAATTCTGTAAATTAAAAAAAAATCTAAATATATTTCCGTTGCCATCTGTTACTATCTGTAACACAAATCCTTACGGTACCTACACACCACGAGGCTCTGATAGTAGCGGGGTGTGATAAGCAAAAAAAATCAGATGCCATTGGTATAGTGAAAATGATGTCGTCAGTCCATTATTCTACACCAGAATGTGTACATCATTTAGCTTTGATGAAAAGGGTAAACAGATGTATTCAATAAAACGCGACACTATTTTGTTGTTTAAGTGCCTAAGTTACTTAGCCAGTATCGTGTATAGTTTGCAGTAAACGTTCACTTACATATGCCGCTGAGAATTTTCTTTATCGGCAAGTGCACCTGTTGGGCGACTGGCACGGTTTACCATTAGGTACGAAGCCGGCAAGTCTAACCTCTCCTCAATACATTACTATGTAAGGATTTGTATCAAATTTGGCACAGATGTGAATGAAAATCTGGACTACCATAAAATTTTGCAACGACTACAACACAATACGCCAGTAACCTAACGAGAGAGGTGGAGATAAAATATTTTTCACCGATAAAAACTAATGGTACCTTTGTGTTGGGTTGCGGGTGAAACCGATTAGAATAGAAGTAGTATTTAATACCAGAGTAAAAATATTTGTATTTACATTTAACGCCTGTGGCGTATATAAATGGACTTGGGCACGAACGTCTATATATGTATTATATTTATTTCTTAAATAAAGATGTTAAATATGAAACATATCTTAAATTTATAAAAAAATATTAAATATATTTTCGTTTCTAATATCTACCTTTCTGCCTACCTAATTAAGGGAACTGGTACGACTCTGCCTACACCATTACGGAACTGGCGTGAAGATGTGTTGTTGTTGCTGTAGGATGTATTTATTATATTGACATAAGTATATATAAGTACATAAGTATATATATATTTATCAAAAACTAAACAGCAGAGACAAAGTCTGTCTGTTCTTATATATGTCTCTACACGTTAAAGCTTGACTTAACGGTTATGAATGAAACTTTTAATAAATATATTGCTATAGAGCCCGTGCAACGTTTATAGCCTATAGTAGTTTTAAAGAAAGTTTTAGTTACTATCTCGATTTTCTCACAGAATCAAAATTCACGCAGCTAGAGCCACGAGGCGTAGATAGTATTGAACTAATATATTATTACACTAACTAATATCATCCTTCCGTGTTAACGTGACACGCCCCAGTCACGTGCTCCTACTACATAAATCATATGTTCAAACAACAAACCGTCGACTAATCGTTATTCAAATTAAATCAAATTTAGTCATAAAAATAAAAAGTGATCTGAGATAAATAGCTTGATAGGTTTTTAACTTGCTGGATATATTAAGTACGAAGGATTTCTACCGAACCATTATAGAATTCATATTTTAACGAATATTAAATACCTAATAATCGCGTTCTGTTCCTATTCCTATTGAATTCGTTGCGGGTCCCAGACAGTCGTACCTTTTTCCACGGGCTCCCTGCGATCATATCAAAGGTTTAAAAATGGTTGCCGCTGCTAATCCTGGCGAGACAGGAGCAGCAGAGCCGGGAGTGCTGTTTCATTTTTAAAAAAGTTTGTGTATTTATGTACACGCGTTAAAAGTTATATTTCTTTGACGTAACAAGACAGTAGCCGGTCCGGGATGGACGCGAGTAGCAGGCGTCCATTGAGAGAGGCCAATGTTCAGCAGTGGACCGATAAGCTGATAATGATGATGTAGATGATTATGAACAAGACAAAGATAAAAATGATGACTTCCGGGTGTCAGTTTTTGTGAAGGTGTGCGCGCGCATCGTAAATATTTACTCTCATCATTTTTCCCTAACGCGCCAAAAGAAGTATATTTGTGCATTGCAGTTTAATTGGTCCACCTAGAACACCTTCTCATGCGCTAAAGTCACGAAGCATAGCTGTCTATACTGTCGCGTGGCCTGTAGATTGTGAATTTCCGGTGATCCATTAGAGAGATAGAGGGAAGTCGCAACACGTTTCCATAACAATTATACGGGTGTTTATGGAGGCTTCGACTGGGAATTATACGCAATATGTTTAGTTATAAATTGATATTCCTAAATCCATATTCTGTATCTACCATGACATGTTAACATTCTGCTATTGTTATATATTGCAAAAATCTACACACATAATATATGTCAAGTATAACTAAACTATATAAAAACATTGAAATATCTGCAGATACAAATAAGTTTAATGTTAGGCAACGGAAATAATGCATACATTAGAAACTGTACGAGCAGGGCGTGAGCTCGCTGGATGTTCAATATCTATTAGCGGTAATATCTTAGCGGAAAGATGGCTCTGGCCCAGTTCTGGAGCCGGTCGGACCAGTTCTCCGGCCATCCTTGCGTAACACTCGCCGCTGTACGCTTGCAAAAATGCATTATTAAGCTCCCAAATAACACGCACTCCCCTTAAATGTATATTTTAATACCAACAGTATCTGAGGCCAATTTAAATTCGTGTCCGTTGCACAATTTGCACTGATTTTCGACTGGGAAACACAAAAAATGAACTTTTCACCCGCGATGCAATATAAATCATGAAATCACAATTTCACCTGACTCGACCACGCCTCAAATGACATGCAATTTTCTTTTCGGACATTATACAGCTTTAATGATTGCTTTTTATCATTAACGTTTTATGTTTACCTACATGGGCGAAGATTTAGGTCTGTCCTTGTGATTCGAAAAGTTTTATTTACATTTGCTTTAACTTGATACTGCAACATAGACGTCAAATATTGTATTTGTAAACTAAACTATTTTAAGTAAAAGTGGGTGTACATGATTTATTAAACTGCCCGGTATGTGCAAGAGAGTTCATTATATCTCGGTTCTCATGGCAATAAGATGGCAGCAGAAAACAGCAACACTGGAACATGATCTTCGTGATAATTTATCGGTAAAATCATAAAATAAACCGTAGGCGTGCGCAACCGGTCCATGTAAAATGGTACAACCACGCTAGACCATAACAATATCGTGCGGCATCTGCTTTCCTTTATAATAACGGGAGAGTGCAGATGCCCGCATATCCTACACTTTATAATTATTAGTTTCGTTTGTTAACTTTGAAACAACGATAGTTAACGAAAAAAAATACACTTAAATTAGTCTTGACGCTTTTTAACATTACGCAATAAAAATGTATATTGTGACAGATCAAAAAGTTACACTTCCATTGACCAGGGTTGCATAAATTTTGAAATGAGGTCAATCAAAATCGTTACAAATGCAACAAAATCGCAGTTCTCAGCGGTATATCTTCGTCTTTAATTTGAGACTCGAATAATTAAGGATGTCCTGTCTCATCTTTTCTATTATGATACTAGCGATCCGCCCCGGTTTCGCTTGTGACTAAATAATAAACCCTCCCCGGGAATCGTTCATTTAAATCTAAGTTAGAACTGCATGAAAATGAAATATTCTAATATAATCGACTTTTAGATAATCGATCACATTCAGGCAGATAGGTTTTGCGGCCTTGATTTTATTATACTTAGGTAAATACCGAACATTACATTTAATTTTTTTTTGAGGACTTTAAAAGGTCTTGAGAACATTGTAAAAAACGAAAAGAGAGGGTATTTTCACAAAGAATAAGTGATAACTTACATCTAAACAAAAAAGGGAATGACAGATAAATAAGTATAAAGTGTGTTTCCCGAGTTTCTGCCGATTTGTCTAGAAAATTTCTGACAAAACTACTTTGTGCTTCTGATGCTGTGTATTGGTTTTTCGTTTTCGACGAAGTAGCTGAGATTTACTCTCGCGATCTTCCCGTTCATCATATTTATTTCGATATTGCAATTATAATACTTTTAAAATATAATATTTAATATATAAATTTATTTAAAAGACAAATTTTTAAATACTTTTTTTCTTGATATGTTTAGTGGACCAATCGCCGCATATAACAATTTGGCCTATACCGCACGTCGTCTATACCTCAGAGCCTGAACAAAAAAAAGTCTTCAACCAATACGTTCTCCTCGTGCTGACCTACGGGGCCGAAACATGGCCTCTTAATTTAGAACAGGGAGTTTGCTATGTTGGGTGTTTCTTTGTCCGTAAAGAAGTCATAAGCCAGAGAAATAAGGTATCCGATATCACGCGACGAATAAGCTCGCTGAAGTGGCAATGGGCTGGTCACACAATCAGAAGAACCGATGGCGGATAGGCCAGTAAGGTTCTGGAGTGGAGGCCGCGTTTAGGAAAAAGAAGTGTTGGTCGACCGTTCACCAGGTGGTAAGACGATTTCCGTGCAGTAGCCGGTCCGAGATGGATGCGAGTAGCAGGAGATCGGTGGTCTTGGCGTTCACTGAAAGAGGCCTGTGTCCAGCAGTGGACCGATAAAGGCTGATAATGATGATGATGATAATAATTTAGTACCTCATTAGGTATAAAATTTTCATACAACATATGGTCTGCCTACCTCATGGGCAATGTTGTTTATCTATATGCAACGCATGTGTACCATTAAAAAACTACTTCGACAAGATAAGATTACAGAAGACACAGACTTGATAGAAATGATTGTCCAACAATAGTTTGTTGGCCAAAGCATAATTATCTCATCTTTAAGGTCTTGACTATCGGTGGCGTATGGATGACATTTATTATATAATATACATAATACATTATGATGGTTACTTTTTACACCAACATTTACCGTTGCATGGAACAAAAGGAATATTTTCCAATTAGTAAGGTATTTACAGTGAAACTACAGTGCAGTCGTCTAACAATACGCAGGTATCGCAGACAGGACAAGCACTCACTCACGAGGCATCGTTACAACCTTCTCCACTCACTTTATTGCTGCGGAATCTCCGTGTAATGTACTGGATATTGGATAGGAATGCAATCATTTCTTGTTTTCTGTCAACATTCTAAGGAACTACGCATTCTATGCAAGCAATAAAGTTTCAGTAGATACGTACAAAATGTTTGGTCATTGCCGTTGCCAATTACAACGCTGATATTTACCTCCGAACACATTTAACATAGACGTAATACTTTAGTCGATGTTGGGTGCGTTAGAAACAAGTATTAAAACTCTTTGATTTCAATGTCCTAGTAACTAAATAAATAGTACAACTTATCTCTATAGTTTTGAACGTACAAGGACTTTTTGAAGTTAACATAGGGCATCTCAGTATAAATTATTTTGCCTTAAGGATATTTATACAAGTTCCGCAACAAAAGCATTCAATACAATAAAATTACTGTTACGGATTCTTTACAGCAACCATGTTCGAGGGTGGACTGAGATGACAGATGTCCTGATGTTATAAATTTTTAAGAGTACCCGAAGAATTATAATTTTAGTTGTTCCGATTGACGCAACCGCTTCTGAAACGTCGGGCTAGTTAAATAATTGAATAAATAACTCCACAAAAGTAGTTTTATTGTAATGAGTAACATTCGCGTAAACTTAAGACATCAATACCATTCAACTTAAATTATCAAATTTGGGATTGTTATGAAGCCAGTGTTGTTGTTTTATACGAGATAATTCTAGTGTCAAACCGCTATGGTAAAAGTGGATAAAACGATGCGTGAACAGACGATTTACAGGGGTCATAAACATTTCCAATGCGGTGATTGGTGCACCAAACATATCAGGCATACTGAACATTTTAATTTATGAATTATAATAATACTCTAGTGATCTAATATAATAAGAATTGAATATCGTTGTCAGAAACAACAGGGTTTTTGTTACACATTGTATGTGAAAGGTCACTCACTTACTCATCAAGAAACCACCACCACTACAAATACGTTTTGGGAGTTGGAGTATTCGAATGAAACTGTGGGTGCATGCTAGTTTATAACATTAGGGTTAGTGGGATTTGTAGGCCTTTTTTCTAAAAAAATACAAAAAAAGAGGCTCTTCAGATTTACTTCTTATATTACTAAATATGGTAATGCAAACTACTGTGAGCACGCCCTATAAAGTCCAATAAAGAACAAATAGGTTAAATTTAAATGAGAATTGATATCAGACGAAATCATGTAAATCTTTGTGTAGATAATCCTCACTAATTACCTCTCGAGATTGTGTTCATGGAATGGCATTTGTCGGCTGATATTGAGCTTGTTTTAACGTATTAATTAAAGTTAACTGTTAAGAGTTATAAGACTTGCGCACGACCCGATTTAGAACGGGAAAAGCCTATATCAAGCAGTCAACTAACGTCTGCTGAAGGCAGATAGAGAGAGAGAGAGAGAGAGAGAGAGAGAGAGAGAGAAAGTATAATCATAATAATCTATACTTTGCAATCGGAGCCAGCAGGCTTACCAACTGGCGTCGATTGCTTGTTTGCTACATATCGACGCCCATAGCATCTGCATTTTCAGATACTCTGTTTTATAAAGTCCATCGCCCATTAAGCGCCTGTCGCTCACAAACCGCACAGACGCGACAGCCCAGCTGTCACTTGTAAGGCAGTGTAATGCGAGCGGAAGGTACCTCCCCGGTCGTGCCACCCCAATTCGGTATCAATTCAGCAATGCACTTCGCCTTAGTAACTATATACTAGAGAATACAATAAAACTTCTTTTATGTATTTTATAGCGGATTATTTAATTACAGCAACCATGGTTACGGGTGGATTAATTTCAATGGCCTCACGGACATCCTTGGAAGGAATGGGTGTTCCTTAGTGAGGTTTTACGCTTAATTAAATCTAATATAATGGCAGGGGCCAACTTCAGCATGCTCATAGACCGCAGATTTTGTAACACTTCGGAGTTTCAATTCGGCTATATGTTCTTTAACGCGAGTTTTTAGAGATCTTTTAGTCTGCCCTTCATTCTTATATCTGATAAAATTGGTGACTCTCTTGAGTCCACAGTCACATTCAAGCTTGTACACTCCTGCATCTTGCAGAGGGACACGGCATTTCCCTGACGGTAAGAACTGACTGACCTTCTTTGGCTGCTTAAAATAAGTTTTTATTGAAGCCCGCTTGAGAATATAGCCAATTTTATCAGACACCCCTTTTAAATATGGTAATATAGCAGGTAAGCGCTCGACAGTAGCTGGTTTCACTCGGCCTCTGTGGAGCAGACGGGGAACCCGGAGCTTGTTGTCTCGCAGAATTTGTTGGATATGTTGAAGTTCGGTATCCAGATGTTGCTTGTCACAGATACCTCGTGCTCTCTGAAAAAAAGATTTACCCATGGTAGTCAACTGTGTCTATTAATTAAATAAATCGCGATAAAATCCGTAAAAGTAGTTTTGTTGTAATGACTAACATTCGCGTAAACTTAAGACATCAATATATACTAGAGACTTAGGAAACTATACTTTATTTTTGTGAAATAAATTTGATAGATTTACCCAGAAATGTACTTTTCTTTATAAATACTCAGCGACGTATTGAAATGATATGACATCTCCTCAGTTCTAACGTCTAACCCTCACTTAAACTAAAGACCAGTAGTCTAGTCGAAGAGCCTCGGCTGTCTAGTGGTTAGCGCTTCAGACTTCCACTCCAGTAAACCAAGTTCGAACCCCGTTATGTACCAATGTGTTTTTGTGGATAAAATACTTACGCTTTGCCATTGTATAGTGCAGGCTGTTACTTTTTCTGTACTTATGTTATGGAAGCAAAGAGAAGCCTGATATTGTTTCAACAGATCTCCATGAGTGTTCGTCCGGAGAAACCAGCTATCCTATCGCTGTCTGAGGTTCCAGTGGCCCATTAGAGGAGAGGAGGGAAGGAGGATAATACATTTACATAGAAATAATGGGGATTGGTAATCATCAAAAACTTCTTGAAAGGTCGTTTGCTCTCATAAAATATAAAAAATGAATCGACATGTAATGTTAATAACTATAATTGTTATGATGATTCCACATTACTTTATGCAGCAGATTACCTTCTAGTGTTTATTAAAATCTCACTATCACTATCGTCCATTTCAAATATCCTAGACATCTATTTTCAGTATTATTTTTACAACTATCGATGCTCATGGACATCGTCATAATGACTATATGCCGAGGCGTTGCCTACGCCTACCACAATATAATACAATGCGCCACCGGCTATTCACAAACCGCACGAAACGCGACACCGAGGATGTCTGTTTCTGTAATGGTAATTTACATAAAAATAGTACTAAAATCACGTCTAACTTACCAAACAATTACACACAAGGCTGTGTCACAACTACACATTTTCTAGAAAGATGTAGAGATTAGATCCATAAGTTGTATAATTTACGACAATAGATAAATAGATAGACAAGCATGATTACATTGCATTACATTGTTAATGGACATAGGGTGTATTAAGATGTATTAACATTATTCACTTCAAAATGAATCTCACAATAGAAATAAGGCATACCTAACCGAATAAAAGTGTTGTTTCAGCGAATGTTAGAATTACGCAAAAAAAAATCATAGCGGATACAAGTTATGAAGGAAGCCATTTTGTTTTAAAAGTCACTTCACAGTATGAACGCTTCATTTCCTATAGTTTATTCTAGTATATCTACTGGACTTAGAAGTTGCGAATGTGCTAGCACACCACTGCCTACCTCTTCGGGGATAATAGGCGTGAAGGTACTTTATTTTTATTTTTTTATTACATACTGGATGTCCCGACAGACGCCCTGTCATAAGAACTAGATGTTATGGTAACGAGTAATGTTGTGGCCGAACTGTCAAACTCGATAGCTAATTCTGCAATATTGGATTCTTATGACGTCACACAGATGGATAGCTATTTTCCAATATAAACCGTCGATATAAACAGTGAATCTATAAATACAGCTATGTTTTACTCTCTCTTCTACTGTTTCAGTAGCAACACCAAAGAGCAGAAAACAAAAAAAGAAATTTAACTGCCCTCATGTTTACATCGGCGCTGGGAAGTGACGACGTCACTGCTCGTTGTATGGTATCATCGCCCATCACCAGCGCAGTCAGTCGACCGAAGAACGACGGTCAACCAATTCCGAGATGGATGGAACAAGAAAATTCCGATATACGATGGGCAGCAGCAACGTAATGTCAAAGTTTCGCCCCATACTGTTGATGGGCTGGGTGACTTCAACGCAAAACAGATCATTCAACGCAAGATTCAACGCAAAACATCGCTGGGCATCACAGATAGCGATGAGCTGAGGATGGGTAAATTTGGTTTTGGTGGACGTCATTCCAGGGGCCAGCGATTCCCCACCATGGTTCAAGCCTTGTTGTGGCGGTGGGGCTCAGTAGCCTAGGGTGATCCGAGACACCCTGGGTGAAGCTAATTGAACCCAGGAGGTGGCGGCTCTTAGTACCCCTACTATAAGAAGAGAGGACTAAAAGCAGGAGGAGGTGCCGCTATTTGTACCCGTCTTATAAGAAGAGGGGACAAAAGAGCAAAAATTGGCGGCGTTTTTGCGCACGGGGCAAGGGGCGAGGATGGGAAACTTACCCCATTGCACTGTCCCAAAGTCGGTGGGGCTGTCCCGTGGTGCAGGACAACCCAATCTATAGAGTCGTCGAGAGTGGCGTCGGTACCTTCGGGGGCTGACTTGCCGTCGAGGTGCCCTGATAATTTGCTGTTCCGGGGCACCTCACCAAAGGCGGCACTGGTGGCACTCGCGGTGGTTTTTGTGGGTGTTCGGCACTATATAATGTGCCGCGCGAGCCCCACACACCACTGGACCCCATCCAGGGCTAGTGAAGGCGCGTAAATGCGTTTCCCCGCGTTAACAAAAAAAAAAACAAAAAAAAAGAGAAACGGGGCCAGCGATTGGCTGAATTTCTGAAGAAGGAAAGACTCTATATGATGAACTCTGTCGGCAAGAAGAAGCCGCATCGCAAATTGACCTGGATTGGCCTAGATGGGATGACGAGAAACGAGATGGACTTGAATTTGTCAACCAGGCGGCACATATCGAATGTTGTGTCTCAATCAATATGCTAAAAACGTTATCAGTGGCTGTGATCAGCGGATAATAAGAGGCACATTAAATATCAATACAAGGTTTGAGCGGTATGCCTTGCCGAATGGATCGAATCAACGGACGAGTTAAATAATAGGTTTGCACATGCTGTCCAATCAGTTGGGTAAAAGTTCTTTAAGACCCGGAGCAGGAAAAGAACTGGAAATCTCTCGGACCTTGCCCTTAAACTCATGGGTGAACGAGATGAAATGCGGTTGCTCTCGTGAATAGACATGGAAAGGTATAGGGAGCTATATTTAGCTCCGTGTACTTTTTCTTCAAAATCATGTCTTCAAAGCGTTGCGGACAGACCTCTACGGAAATGACTGTTTGCCAGACCCGGCGCCTGGGACCCGACAAACTGACCGAGGATGGTACCGTAATTTCATCCAAGTCTGAGATTTTTAGTGAGTTGGAGAAGTTCTATAGACAGCTGCAAGTAGCTAGTAATTATGCGTATGTTTATGGGCGTCGGTAGTAGTAAAAAGACACCGGTCACTCGTTTGCCCTCTATACTATAAAAAATGTGGAAACCTAACGTTAGTAGGCATATAAAAGCTTGGAATGTTCGTTTGATCCTTATACGTACGAAATAGTATAACAGTGTTAACGTTTAGCGTCTCGACTAGTGATTATTTTGTAAATAATAATATCCAATATAATTAAAATCGAGCTAATTATCCTAGTGCTTCCTATTTGCGTTAAGTTTTAAAATATATTTTGTCATAAATATGATAGCGTCATGGATGAATCACAATGCTATGTGGTTGAATGACAAAGGGAGTGTGTCTCTCTGTTAATGTTTTATCTCCCTATTTTTCTTTGTAAAAATATTCAATATCTTCACACCAGAATTGGGATTCTATCCTTGTCTTCCAGCGCTTCGAGGTTGCGACAGGAAACCCACATAAATACGAAGCAGTCAAGTTTTAAAATGTACTTTGTCATAAATATGATAGCGTTAAAGTAGGAAATCAGAGTTGTGTGGGGTCAGCAGAGCGACTCGTGACCGCGGCCTGGCCGGGGCTCCGCAGCGTCACGACAGCCCTGCCCTCGTCGCCTCCAAATAACATGATATTACCCACTAACTGGCCGTTTCACGCCAGCCGACATCTTGTAACTTTAGTTCGGCAACAAAATATTGTGTCAGATTAATCGACTTCATGATATTGTACACGACTTGTAAAGTAACATAAATAAACCACAGTATCGCAATCGAAATATCAATTGGGAATTTCTATACAAGTAGGATTTGTAAATAAATTATGACCGATCAACCATTTTACTCGCTGATATTTTTAAATAGTTTACTTCTGTTTTTTTTTTTTTTTTTTTGAATAAATGGTAGGTAAATATTTTTAGTATTTAAAGGAAAAATGACATGCTATATAGTAGCATATATATAATCAATCATCTATGTACATATCTAAATCAGTGGCTATGTATGTGCTACTATGATAAGTAACTACGTGTTGCTACATAAAAGTTCTCGCTTTTAGGGGAAAATTCAATATAAATAATATAGGTATTACAACTCTGGAGGTACATAACACATCTACTAAGGCACAGCATCGTGTAACTAAAATTTGACAGTGTGTGAGACGCAGCGCAGTCATCAAGCACTGTAAGTATCTGGCGGTGACGCGTGTGGATAGCCGCGAGCCCACGACTTAAATGGATAAATTACTTATTTGAGAACATTGTGAATAAATTAAACATCAAAGAGCAAATCCCTCTTTAACTATATTTATTATTGCTGTGCTCACTGGTTTTCCCTGCGAAAAGTTCTACCTAGGTAGTCCAGGTACAATTATTTTTTTCAAGGTTTATCAAAGGTCAAAAATAATTTATTTCAGATTTTAATCTCTATTTCTGGTAAATTTCATCATATTTGGAGGAAATTTTATCCACAATATTTTAACGTTATACGCAGGTCTTTTGATATTGATTAAATAAATACTTAGATAAACTTATTTGTAAGCAATGAAGAGGTTAAGGAATCTATTGTGATATCGCCGTGGTCTTTAGAACTTCGTATGAATAAAATCCGCTTTAGTATAGCAACTTAAATACTCTAAAGAAGAACTACGTATTAACCAATTCAAGTCCAATTTTTGAGAGTCCTTGGCATACAGTAGGATATAATGCGGTAGTCATACCTACCTGCTCGTCTGCTCCCTATCTCATTAAAAAAATCTTCTTTTATTTCTGTAGCTATTACTAGTTCATAATTCAGTAATGTAATTTGACGAGCGTTTTTTTTTTGTTAAGTGAACCAGTATCAAGAAAATATTTTATGTCCTGTATAATACCAACGAAATGACCTAATGGGTATTTAACATTAAGTATGTACTTTAAAGAATTATTTCAAATTTGAACAATCATTAATAAGTTCTTGATTCTGTGAGTCCGAGCATTGTCCATCTAGTGAGATGAGTGAGTATAAAATAATCGAATAATTGCCGTACAAAAATACGGGTCTGTAAAACACGTTTAACAACGTGCCGTGACTGAACAAAACAATATGTTATTATAATTTGATTGCTTAATTTAAGATGCCGGGATGACGTTTTGAAAAATAGCCATTGAATACTTTCACAATCGCCTATCTGAGCCTTGAATTGAATGATAATCACGACCGACGACTTTAAAATGCGGACAATGTTTTGCGGATCCAATTAGAGGCCATTTTGTGGCGATTAAAGATAGCTTAGTTGGCCATTGTTTAGTTTGTTGATTATGTGGGAAGGCGTCGTCACTGCAGCCGCGGCGATCGCTCACTACCTGTCAAATGCTAATGGTGACGGTTAAAGCGCTAGCCGAGACACTCTGTCATGTCGCAAGTTGTATTTAATGTTGACTGATATCAAAGAAAAATGCCCTCTCTTCATGATGTGCTATCTTATCTCATGGTCTTCTAGTGAAGTACATTAAGGAAGTACCGCAGTATCAGAAATAACACCGCTAAAAATAAAAGTTCCTTGCTACTTACTTCCGACAATGACCGGAGAACTATTCATTCCATTTTATGAATTCATTTCCATTTGATGATTCTTGTTTCATGAGTTGTGATTTGATGATTAAGCAGATTTTCGTGGAAGACCGTACTAAAAATCTTTCTTGATAATACGATCTGAAAACGTGAATTTATTAGCAATCATGAAGCCATAACACCTACCTGCCTAACAAACTATTTCTGCTAGATACGCTATTCAAGAGTTTTGTTCCTACGTTTATCGGGATTCAATTTCTCAATCTTACTCAATTTAATAGATTCTTATTGATAAGCATACGCATAGAAATGTAAACGCTTTCCATCATCGACTACTCTACGGAGCTCGTTATATTCGACGTGTTGCTATGCCTCCAGCTATTTATGTGAAGAAATTGCATATTACATTAATCTAAAGCAATTTAAAATAGATACGATTACTTTATATGAAAATGTTTAATTCTTCGACTATAAATCAAGCAAAATATGGTTTCACAGTTCACAATAGATTTAAATCTCCTATAAAATGCGATCTGCGATGACTGATAAACATCATCTAGCCATCTTTTTTTTAGATAGTTTTTTTAGAATTACAAATTTTATAATTAATTGGCCTTGTTTAATTATAAAAATATATTTTCACTTAGAAGAAGATATGTTAAAAATAAATTTTAATAAAAAAATCAATCTGACTTCAAAAATAACAAACAAAGTACTGAAAAGTTGATAAACCGAATCGAACATTTAATCTAGTAATGGTAGACTTTATTTGCTGGCGTTCAAAAAGTAATTCTTATAATTCTACTTTCAAAATAATCATTTTACCACTACTACCCACTTCTTGTTTATGCCAAGGCAAAGGCGAGTCTGTGTACTCTTGCCACATGCGACAGAATATACCATTGCCACCGACTTACCTTAAGTGAGTGTGCAAAATGCCTTGTTCAAAGTGATCGCATCCAATTTTTGACGTTTTCAATAATACCTTACATAAAAAATCTATTTTAATGTATTCTGAATGATAGCAAGATAATTTATTTTATTTTAAATAAATAGGTATTTTAAGTGCGGTGAGATGCTACCATAATCGACTGACGTCTTCTCCAAAAAGTTGTTGTCACTGATCGACCTGTCCCTTGTTCCGTGCGCAAAAGCGCCTTCTTGTATTCTTATATACCCCTCGTTCTCACGAGCGGGAAAAAATCAACGCTTTAAAAAAGTCAGACATCATGGATCAATCATCTGTTAATACGTCGGCGCTCCTTACGTAGTCATGTGAACAGATGCATGGGCGCCTATATGTTACATTTCGATGTTTTTTAACACGCGTTAAAAAAGCTCTCGTGCGGACAGCCCTAATTCTTCTTATAAGCGGTACGGTGATGGATCCAAAGAGCAGCCTCATTGATCGGTTCAATTGTCTTAAGCTACTGAGACCCCCGCCTCCCTCCCACTAGTTAGTACCCCATAGTTCAAGACTTGTAGTGGCGGTGGGGTTGAGTTGATGGGGTTGTCCTATTGTGCGCAGCAACCCTGCCGTAGAGGAGGCGTCGGTGCCTTAGGGGAATGACGTGCCCTGAAGGCGGTGGGTTTTCTGGGTATTCGGCACTATAATGTGCCGCTGGCCCCACACATCACTAGACTACACCCAGGGCTAGTGAAAGCGCGCAAATGCGTTTCTCCATGTCAACAAAAAAAGGACACTGAGACTTACCGCCACGTCCAGGCTTAAGCCGCGAAGGGGGGGGGGGGAGTGGTATTTTTAATTCTATTTATTTTAATTAGAGTTAGGTAATCTTATTTGACCAAAAAATTAAGCAAACACGGAAATTTTATATGTAACATGAAACGGGCTAACATTATGCTAATTATATAAATATTACAATTTGTTTCAATAAGATATAATTAAAATAAGTACTTAATATTAATTCTAGTTTAATTGGTAAAAAAATGTTCTAACACGGAAACGTTTGTACACGAAACAGACTAGCCTTATGCAAATGAAAATCAAATCTGTGCTAATTAACATATAAAAATAAATGTATATTATGTATGATAAAATAAAAAAAAAACGATCCTGATATTTATGCATTAGATTACAACATTCGATCGTCATAACAGGTATTTTACATTGTAAGTTTCTACTTTCGGTACGGCCAAGATGCTGGAGACCTTGAAACCAGCATTTGCAAAACACGACTATCATGACGTCCCTATCACTATATGTGCGAACTCGGAATTCTAATCGTTACTATTGTAGCTAATGTTCTAAATGTTCTAAATTTGTTTGTATGTAATTAAAACGGTTAGACGTAAAAGTGTAGTTAACACTTTTAGATCCAGCGCTTTTGATAAAATTACAACCTAAAAAAATTATGCGTTTATGTTCGCTGTTTTTGAAATAATATAATGGCACTGCTCTAGTAGCTACTAGCGATACCCCTCTTCTCTTTCCACGCGAAAACTTGTTTTAGCATTTTTCAAAATAATAGTCCAAAGACTGGATTAGTAAACTGTATTCTTTTATGTCCATTTTAAAGCCTTGAAATTATGGATATGAATTCCAACAACAAAACAACAAACAGCAAACGAGCAACCAGAGCGTCTCAACTACTACCGACGCCCATGAACATCAGCACATTTATGCTCACCTTCTCACCTCACCCCCCCCCCCTTATGGGCCAGCGGCTAGTCACAAACCGCACGAAACGCGACACCGTAGGTAATCAATATACAGTATCAAGTGAGCGTTTCCGTTGCATAGGAGGATGTAGTGTCATGAACCATGCATGGCACTACCTCCTCGTATGTAGCATCTACTAAACTTGACTAAAATTTATTTTAATTTGTAAAAAAGAATAAAATATTGACAAATTAGTTTTTTTTTAGCTTCATTATCTCAAAACGTGTCAAGAATTTGAGGTACACTATTTTTTTTTTTCAAATATTGATATAAATAACATTAACATTATTATACACCTACCCAATATTAAATATAGGCACCATATTAATCATTTCTTTGCCCTACTAATGTGGAATATAGAAAAAAAATTACAAATATCTTTTTGATCATTTCCGCGGAAAAAAAAAGATGACAAACTAAAGACGTATATTTTATAAAACAACAACAAAAAATAAACTACTAAAGACGAGGCGGCATGGTCATTCGATCTTAACTTGTCCGACGAATACCTGTAAGGACGAATCTTACAACAAACAACATTCATTTCCGCGGGAAGGATTTACCGTTAGTATGTACGTCTTAGGCCTCTCGCTCTCAATGAACGCCAGGGCGACCGATTTCCTGCTACTCGCATCCACCCCGGACCAGCTACTGCGTTCATTGAGAGAGGTCTGTGTCCAGCAGTGGAGCGATAAGGGCTGATAATGATGATGATCATGATGTACGTCTTGATATAGTTCCTTAATATAGTTTGTTATTCTTAATATAGTTTGTTCACTGTGAAAACGTCAGAGTCGAAAAAAAAAGAATTTGATACAAAAACACCGCACGGTAGACGAATGGAGCAATTTTTTAAAAGTAGTAAGGTCTCAATTGTGTCCTCTTTGTATTAAAGACTTGTTAGCTGTGATTACCTCTCCATGTTTAAATGTTTAATCCTTCGACTCTTTTGTCTTTTGTATTTTATTTCGGGTGAGATGTGAGTCTTGACATGTGCGTCATGCGTGCGGCATTTCTCGCGGGTAACTGATGCAATAGCCCATAGGCACCTATGGTACAGCGCCCCGAAAAGAAATAAAATCCCTTTTTCATTCTATATAGATTTTTTCTATTATGTAGAAAATTTCTATAATATGACCCGTAATAATTTATCATGTACTTATTGTTATAAACTTATTAATTTTTATGGGTACTTAATAAGCCATGTGGTTGTTGTTATTGTAATAATAAATGTATACTCAATTAAGTCTCAATAACTTTAAAATGCACCCCTTTGCACCCCTCTTATAAGAAGAGAGGGCTTAAAGATCAGGAGTAGGAATCGCTCTCGGTACCCCTCTTATAAGAAGAGGGGACCTAAGAGGAACAGGTGGCGCTTTTGCGCACGGGGCAAGGGGCGTGGATGAGAACCTCACCCCATTGCACTGTCCCAAAGTCGGTGGGGTTGTCCTGTAGTGCTGGGCAACCCCATCTGTGGAGGTGGAGTTGGTC
This sequence comes from Eumaeus atala, assembly GCA_017140195.1. Lineage (NCBI taxonomy): Eukaryota > Metazoa > Arthropoda > Insecta > Lepidoptera > Lycaenidae > Eumaeus > Eumaeus atala. Next base: position 604,299 of record JAFELO010000362.1, on the reverse strand, counting down.
CCTAAGGGGGCTGACTAGCCGTCGAGGTGCCCTGATAATTGTTGTTCCGGGGCACCTCATCAAGGGCGGCACTGATGGCACAAGCGGTGGATTTTGTGGGTATTCGGCACTATCATGTGCCGCGAGTCCCACACATCACTGGACCCCTCCTAGGGCCGGTGAATGTGCGTAGATGCATTTCCCCACGTCAACAAAAAAAATGTTGATGACCTCTTACTTACCTAACTGTCCTAACACTGGCGTGAAGTGAGTGCTTTATTTTAGCTATTATATTAATATTACGGTTTATGAGGTTTCACTTTTCATTCATCAATTCATTTACCCATTCAACCTTTCATCCATTCATCCATTTATACATTCATTCAATAAATATTTTAATGTTCCGTAAAAATTCAATGAATATTTTTTCATTCCATCATTCATTCATTCATTCATCCATTCAATTATTATTTTCGTTCGAAATAGGTGACCCACCTGCTAATTTGCCCCATAAGCAACAAAAGTACATTGCAAAATGGGCATGTGATATGCTCATTATTAAAACTACACCTAAATAAATACCCATTAGTGTCTCTCTTATGACAGGATTTATGTAATGTATTTCATAGCCTCTTGATGCGCAGGTTCCAATTGTGCAACGCCAAGGATGTAGTATGTGCCTCCTAGTAAGCACGTGGTCGTATCATGCTTACATAACTCACATTTTTATCTATTTTGACAATTTGCATCTTCTATATCAGCAGTAACTATACTTTAGTAAAGTAGACACATTAAATGGGAGAAAAATTTGGCACATCATGTGTTTTAGAGGCGTTTGTGTACACTTGCCACGTTCACCATAAGTGTATAGCGTTCCGTTCTATCTGCCTACCCTATTGGGAAAATGGTCTGAAGAAAAGTTATGTTTTATCCTTTTCACTGGGACTATGAGCTGTGGGAATTTACCGTTTTGCCACCCAATATTAGTCTTATTTATTGGGTGGCAAAATTATATAATGCTGCTTTCAATGTAATCTGTCATTTCATTGTTCGCTGTTGGTTAAATATGTAAACATCTGGACCCTGCTAGTAAGAGACAGTGCAATGCTGTATTGCAGTCGAATTGGGCCGGCACGACAGAGGAACTACCTCTAGCTCACATGTTACCGCCCTTCAGTGGCAGCTGTCCCGTTTCTTGCCCTTTGTGAGCAGTCGGTGGCTTATTATGGGAATAGGATGAAGGAGGGCAATGCATCTGAATATTTGGATTTTAATGGGAGGGAACCAAATGATCCCGATTGCTTGCTTGGTCCTCCTATGGTATATAATAAAATCACCACATGCTTTCCACTCACAAATGAAGCAGTATTGAGCATGCATATTGCATAGCCTCGCCAACAACTGAAGGCTTACTCTAGTTTTCATTACGTATCAAGAACACCTTAAAGCGGCTTCCGCGCTCGAAATATGTAGGTAAAAGTTGAAATTCCATTAATTGCCATAAAGGCACAAAAGTTACGTACACAAATATAATGGGCATTAATTAATACAATTAGCCCACGGCAAATTACACACAAGATCGAAATAATGAGCGCGAATTGAGGCAACTTTACACATGTGATTTATTATCCTGCACTTGCACGATTTCGACGAAAGAGAAAACCGTGCCTACTGTGAAGGCGGATATTGCGAGCGGTATACAATATTGATAATGATTATTTATACAAAAAAATAACACCTCTGCGTACTTGTTGGGTTGAAAAGATAAAATTAATCGAATCTTTTCACTTCATAAATTCAATTAAAAACCTTCCGATTTTATTGGTCGGTGCATAAAAAATAAGAACAAGGTTATATTATGATAATATTGAAAATTGGTGGGTGTAGTTGACTGTATCTTAACTGGTAACGTTTGGGTAGATTCACTTCGGCAGTCGCGGGTTGAATCCCGCTGGAATATTGTAATGCAGATATTTTTAACATATGAGATGTTTTAATTTTGATGATTTATTCTGATAAAGATAATATGGATAGACAAGGGAAACTATAGGTAGGCCTATAATGGCGAGTGCGCTTGTTGGTTTATAAAAAAGGAAGATGAGAATGCATTGATTGATGGACACGTTTAGTTTGACTTATCTCAATGTTTATTCTCATCGCTATTGACTGCTCATCTAGCACATACATGCCTATAGCCACTAAACTGTTTTGGTGTCACTTCACTCTGATAGTCCATTTCAGAAGCCAAAAGCTTAACAAGGGACGGGTAATTTAATTAAATCTAATCTTATTTAAGATTACATGTTTATATTACTACTTTACCGCACCATGTTCATAGTCCCGCACATACTCCACTTCCTCATCATTAAATATACGAATCGTCATAAAGCATGATTAAGACAACACAATGCATAATCGCAATGCGAACAGGACTGTCCCGCCATGTAAAGCTAACTGTCGGAAGGCAGTAATTGGTCGCAATTTTAGGATTCCGTAACTGAATGGCAAAAAAGAAGCCCTGTTATATATTACGTCTTGCCCATCAGTGTGTCAGAGACATTTGACCCGTGTGCTTACTTCAAATTTGGAAAGCGTGTTTTATAAAGCGCTTTATAATGATGCGGTGTTTTGAAAAAATGTAATATGTATAACCGCGGAAATGATTACTTTATGAATGTTAGACGTTACAGAAGTTCCTAAAAGTATCATTATACAATTATTTATATCTAACAATAAATTTGTAACCATGCCTTCTTTTATATCTCTCCCAACTAAATACGGAAATAAAATTATGCAAGACATAGGGAACATATAATTCAACAAAATCTTCAAACCCTATTTCATGTAATTTTATACGAAATTAGGCTTGTAAATTGAGGTGTTTCTACTTTTACATTATCTTCGAGATGCCAAGAATAACAAAGTATTTCCATATCACATATCATACGTGCATTTGTAAGGAACCCTCAAGTGCGCAAGTCCCACCCACACTTGACTTCTAGTTACTATCACGATTAAGAACTGCGGTCCTTATGATATCGCATCTGTCTTACTGTTTTATGAATATTAACTTATAATCCCATCGTTTCTTGTATTACAAATATCTACTAAGTAAGGATTCGGTCTAATTTTCGGGTTCCGTACCTTGAAAGGAATAAATGGAACCCTTAGAGGATCATCAATTGGTTGATCGTCTGCCCTTCCATCTGTACGTCTGTCAAGACCTTGTTCTCGGAAACGCGTGGAAGGGGCAAGGTCAAATTTATCTCGAATACTGGGGTTGCAATGTTTGGGACATTGCATACCTTAGTATTCGACGTAAATGACGCCTTGAAAACTCCTGTTAGTACGCATCCCTCAGTTTGCGAGACGTACTCGCACTTGGCATGTTTCCTAACGATATATACCTTTTTAGAAGCTGAAGCTTTTTAGTACCATTGACGCCTTGCAGATTCGAACGAGGGTATTCGAAAAAGTGTAGGTATTTTTACCTACCTAGCGCACGTAGGAGCCATAACTCTCGCCGCGTTTCGTGATCTAAGAGTGATAAGGTACTGTTGGTTGGGCCTTAAGGATAAGATAGAGTACGGGAACGCCTCAAAATAATCCACACCAATCTTATAAATGCGTAAGTAACTCCGTCTGTGATGACATCACGACCAATTCGCTAAGACGAATGTGATATAATTTCGTATAAATCTCTATATGAAATTTCATAACATTCGTTTGAGTCGAGTTGAGGGTCTTGGGATGAACATAGGTTAATTTTTTCTCCCAGTCTTTTACTAATACGGCCCAACACCCCTAATCTCCGGGCGCGACAAAAGCTAGTACTCTCTAAATGTAAGCACATGCATTGGGACATTGAATACATGCATTCGCTTATCATCAAATGAAGCGACTGGCCGTTTGTCTCCCTTTGAAATAATTACTGTCTACACGTACAAGAAGTGCAGACGCAGTTTATGCATATGTTTATTGATTTGAACTCGCTGCAACGCCGCTCGTGTTGCCTATCTGTATTAGGCCATTTAGAATACGATATTATTATCTTTTTTAAAATCACGAATAAAATAATATATTTTCTTTGTCTATTTATTTAGAAGATTTTTTTCTCGGGCTGTTGACAAAATACGCTTTGCGTCAACCTAAAAACTTATAAAACATTACTTGAAATCCTAGTCTTAACAAACGGGGCCAAATTCAAACTGTAACCAAAAATTAAGACAAATCTTCTTGTATGGTGAATCCTACCAAAATAAAGCTTGTTTTTATGTATTCTTATTGTATATATATATATATATATATATATATATATACGTATGTATGTATACATACATATAATATATATTTATATATGTGTGTGTGTGTCTCCCACAATAAACTCATTTACCAACTTGGACGAAAACTCACGCATAAAATAGTACTTAAACATCAGCAAGTCTTAACTCTTGATTAATTACAAATATATTTCAGCACCCATATAATTTTATGATAATTAATACCAGTAAGTGAAAATGAAACATTAAAACACGTGTCTACGAATGCACCGTGAAGTTAGACCGCGATTGAATGCAATTAGCAATTTCGCACAGCGCTGACGGCGAAGCGGTGAGCTGCTGACGTGTGCGATGGGGCTAAGTGACCTCTTGCCGCGGGTCATTCGAGCCAACCGGCTGAAACTTGCAACATACGCTGGAGTAAAGTGATATCCATACTGGTTGCGACACGAGTATTTAGGGTTCATACATTGTAGATAATCGTGTGAGTCTACCTTAATGGTAAGTTTTTAACAACTTGTGAATTGGCGGTAAGGGGAAAAGAACATCGGTCACTTCACGCCGCAGCCGTCACAATGTGAGCGAGATTTACCTCCCCGGGCGTGAGAGACATAATTCGACGGCTTTGCAGCAATGGCGCTATCTTTTATCAGGTTGCAAATTTGATCTAAATTAAATACAACAATTATAAAGTTATATTTTTAATTTGCTCATCATCAACATCAGAAGCCATTATCGGGTCCATTACTAAACACAGAACACTCTCCGTTTTAGCGTTTAAGATTTGCTTCTCGCATCCATCTCATCCCGGCGTTTAAGATTGGCTTCTCGCATCCATCTCATCCCGGCGTTTAAGATTTGCTTCCCGCATCCATCTCATCCCGGCGTTTAAGATTTTCGACTCGCATCACCTGGTTTGTTTGTATAGGTAAATTCGGATGCAATGTAGCATGGAGCAACTTCTTAATGTAGGAGTAAGTGGTCCATACCATAATAACATAAGGCTCAAGTGCTGGTTTGTCTGTTTGTTTATTTCAACGCGCTGATCTCAGACGTTACTGACAAATTGAAAAGTTATTTTTGTGTTGAATAATCCATTGATCGAGGTAGGGTATATGCTATATACTTTTACGCTCAGACTAATAGTGACGGGTTTAAGCGGGTCATACCGCGGGGTAATGCTAGTCATAGATAATACAAATCGTACATCAATTTTGATGTTATATAAAATGTCAAAGAGTAGATATAAATACTGTGAACTGATTATTCAATCTATTGATTTATGGATTGAACGCTCCTAAATATTCAATCTGATGGCAACATCCATATTTACAGGTACACCGTATACAATTCGCGGTGTATATGTTGGTGTGAACATACATTTTATTGGAGTCCATATACAAGTCATATTAACAGAACCGTGTTTTATTTACACAATGATATTCTCACATCCAATTATGGAAATAGAAACTAAACTGACTTTCGTTATATGAATATTTGGAACTATTCTGAGCTTATGACGTTTTATGGCATTGTGTATCTATTACTCCTATTATGGCAGCACCACGTGCTAATTTATAAGTGCATAGGGCATCATCATCACTTCTTATCCATTCACTATTTCAGGCAATCGATCGAAGATCACCAATGCAATCAAATGTAACAACCAGCAGCTTTTGGGCCATGTATGACCTAGCCCAAACCTGCTAGTTATAACATTCTGTGTGCAAAGTGTATAATAATCGCTGTATGTGTTTTTCAGTAATGTAATATGCCTATTCTAGTCCCATGGCTAGTTCAGAGAGATAGAGCGTTGTAGCCGAAACTTGGATATGCTCTACAACCATGTGGATGTTAATGCGCGACAGTAGACACCAGGTGGCTCCGATTATTCAATTATCCGTATAAGATTATCTTCTGTGCCCTTGAATATGGTCGCTTATTCAAATATTACAAGAATTAGGTACTTCGAAATAATTATGCAATACACATTAATACTACCCAACCAAAAACAAGACAAGTTCTTACAATTTTAATACAACACTACCAGATGTGCTGTTACTGATGAAATTGTGAACAGTCAATACTTTAAAAAATACGTGCTTCAGACTACACGATTGAAGTAAAAGTTAATACCGACGTTACTTTATTTCATGCGCTGGCTAAGAGAGGAAGACAGGAATATAAGTGTTTGCAATTATCTCTCTTGCCCTTACATTATTATATGAAACGTAACTCTCTCTTATTCTACCTTCACTAGCTAATGTGTCAGTCTCAACTTCCGTTGGCTTCGTAACCGTAACGCTCTCGTCACGTACTCACCAGCTTATTTCCCAAGTAGGAAAACCGCCCTTAAAAAAATTTCAATAAACAATACTCTTTCTGGATACAAAAGGATGTGAGCATGTCTCGTTTGAGTCACAACTTATGCAAATGTGACTACAAATTTACAGAGCCAAGCAGACGTGTATTAAGTGACAAAATTAATGAGAAATACTAATGCTTATCATGAGACAATCATAGGGTATTCGGGCCGGGGCCACGGCACACGCCTATCCCTCAAGGCGGGGCGGTAGACTTGCCTATTGGTTACCGACAGACCGTGACTACAATTTCATTGGATAACAAAACAAGAAGTGAAAGTGATGTCTTCGTAACACCTTGCGCAAAATAATTAGGTATCATTAGATAGGTCAAACGCGGTCCTATTTCGTAATAGATAGCTATTCTATTGTTTTTGTTCGTGATTTATGCCAATTCACGCTCAAATAAAACATTGTGTTAAGTAACATTTGACTTTGGATCCTTTATCGGCATAATGGTTAAATATTATCTGCGTTCGCGTACAACGGAACACATCTCGAAAAAGCTACTTAGATAGAGTTTAACGTTGGTTGTTTGGTGTTCCTGTAAAACTCTGGCAGAAGGGGAGGGAAAACTAAACAATTATAATCCTCAAAAAAGCAACGTGTAACAAAAGATAAACATTGTAACACCAGGGACGGGATAACGCTCACATAATAGATATATAGGTGAAGTGATGGCTACACTGTTTCTTTGTGCAGTTTTTACACCTACTGTCACACCTATGTCACGCCTACGGTGTCGCGTTTCGTGCGGTTTGTGAGTACCCATTGGGGTGGAGGTGATAAGGAGGGCAACCATCGGCATAATTATGCTGATGTTCATGGGCGCCGGTAGTCGTTGAAAGTCTCCGATTGCTCGTTTGTCCTCTATACTATAAAAAATCCTTATCAGGCTGATGAGAGAGCTGGTGGCACATTGGGGGGCGAGGGGGGAAACAGTATGAGGATCGCAACGCATGAGCACAGACCGTATCCTTTCGGATGTTAACGGGTGTTGGTCTTCACCAATGGCAGCCATTTCGTGTTTCACACCCTGTGCTATAAAAACAATACTTAACGTACTTACCTATTTCTCAACACAATCCATGATATAGGGAGATATTTTTGGAATTAACAGTTTCAACATAAAATGCTGTCTATGGTAGCAAATGATACAGGTAGGTTTGTCCTATACAACAGAAGGCGCAAATAAAGCCAAGGGTTACACTCAATTTATACATTTTAATGAAATCTTAATGTATCTTATGTACATACATACTTAGTGCACATACAGTCAGTTTAAATTAATTTTAACCAAAAAATGTAAGCAATTCGAAAAATAAAAAACAATACACTGAAAAGTTCAAAATTTACTAAATTGAACATTTGTAATAAATTGATGTCTTAAGTTTACGCGAATGTTACTCATTATAATAAAACAACTTCTACGGATTCTATCGCGGTTTATTTAAACGCGGTTTTTTAATAAAAACAACTAAAATTATAATTCTTCGGGTACTTTTAAAAATTATAACATCAGGACATCTTTTATCTTAGTCCACCCTTGACCATGTTTCCTGTAAAGCTTCTGAAACGTCGTTAATAGTTAGCTAGTTAAATAATTAAATAAACCGTGATAGAATCTGTAAAAGTTCTTTTATTGTAATTTGTGATAAAGTTTAAAATTAACTAAATTTATAATGTGTATCAATGTAATTTTGAAAAATTTCACAATATGCTTGAAATATGTGCCAAGACAAAGGCAACATTTACGAATATAGCATTGCCACTGACTTCAAGCATATGTAACTTTTCAAAACTACATTGATAGGTATACACCTAAATATTTAAATTTTTTTGTTTTTAAATTTTCTACTTGATAAAAACAAAATTTGCATTTTGTGGTATTTTTGAACTCGGTCTAATTTTGTTGGTGACACTATCATTTTTTTAGTGCAATTCTACGATTACAATCGTGATAACGTGGTCATCTTAAAAGTGTAAACTTTCCAACAATAAAATAATTTTGAAAATCGATTTAAAATTAGGGATTCCTAACTAACTTTTTCAAGAAGCTATACCTCCCATCAGCATCTCAGGCTATGAGATAACTACAACTACATGTAAGTGTTCGAATAAGTAAAGAAAATAAAGCAAATAACACATGTGTTTACACACAGTCCAAATGTAAGAGTTACTATGCAGTTATTTTGATTTCACCGGGATTTTATCACCAGATTCTAACACGGTGACGATGGGGCCCCACCTCGGAATTATACCTTTTCAAACAATATTTTGAAAATTTGTAAATAGTCACAATAGCTAACGTTCTATCATCAGGGCCTGTGCCTTTCACCATCAGGCCAGTGACAGTAGATGATGACTATCAGAGGCAAATATTCGAATAACATTAGAGAGTTTACGAGAAAACATGTATCTAAAGTGAGGATTGCCCCCGATTTCCCTATCCCTTCATCAGATCGTGATTTTTGTGACGAGTGGACTATTTCGGGATTCCCTTACTAATAAAGAATTTAGGAGTTTGGTCCACAATTGACGAAGTAACCGCGTAACAAAAACATACCTCCAGAATAACCTACCTGTCGAATTGTAAACCTCCTTCTTTTTTTTTAGAGTCGGTAAAAATGATAAAAGTTAATCTAATGTTATGTGTAATTGAAAATTTCATTAATCAATATTGAATGTTTTATTGATAGTTCAATTAATTCAAAGATTAAGTACTGAGAGATGTGAGTAGTCAAAATTACGATCAATAATCTTTTATAGTCAACACTACAGTTCTCTAGACTATTTGTACCTTACTTGTCGAGTACACAATCATAATGTCGCTAGGTGGAATATTCATATAAAATACACTGGTAGGTAGGTGCAGTACAATTTGATTACGAATAATAAATTAAAATATTAGGCCCTTACATGTGAAATTGACGTTTTTCATACCGGCCACACAACGCAAATTTCTCCTCTTTGATAAGGAATTCCAAATTCAAATTTGTACAGCTATTTATTCATGTACTTGTGCTTCGATGACCATCATTCATTTGTTTTCTTCTGTATGTTTCTGTTTGCGTCACTCATTAAAATCTTATCTTGTCGGTTTGAACTTAAAATATCCTATTATTCCGCCGTGGCAAACCTGCCGAACCGACTCGAAAGGTGAATGATGTGTATGGCGGCCGTGTTGCAAAAGAGAACACAGTTCGTTTTTGGTTCCAACGTTTTCGTTCTTGAAATTTCGACCTGCAGAACAAGCCCCGCGGACGGCCGGAGACCCAAGTTGGTAATGAAGAGTTGAAGGCTATTGTGGAAGCGGATCTATCGCAAACCACGTCCAAGTTAGCTGCAGGCTGCGATGTTAGTGATGAGACTGTTCACTGGAAGCAAATTGGGAAGATTAAAAAGCTAGAGAAGTGGGTACCTCACGATTTGACTGAAGCAAACCGCCAAACACGCGTCGATTGCTGCGTTACATTATTGGACCGGTACAATAATGAAGGTATTTTAAACTGAATCATTACCTGTGATGAAAAATGTATTCTTTACGATAATTGGTATCGTTCGGCGCAATGTTTGGGTCCCCGCCAGCCAGCCAATCCTGCCCCAAGCGAAAATTAACCATAAAAAAGTGTTAAGCGTTTGGTGGACTAGTACCGGTATTGTCTATTACAGTTTTCTCAAATCTGGCCAGACTATTACGACTGGTGTCTACTATCGGCAATTGCAAACTATGATGGAAAAGCTAGCGGCTAAACAACTTAGGCTGGGCAATCGCTCTACGCTACTGCTGCTTCACGACCACCCTGCGCAACAGACACCTACCAAATTAGAAGAGCTTCGATTGGAAAGTCTCAAGACATCCTCCGTACTCCCCGGATCTTGCTCAAACAGATTACCTTTTTTTTTCGATATTTGGATAATTTGCAAGAGAAAAATTCAACTTCGATGGTGCTGTCCAAATCGCCTTCAAAGATTTTATTGATTGATGTTTTAGTAATTGTATGTGAACTACCTATGGGATGTTTGATTGTTGATTTGTTCCTCCCATACAATACGCTAATTTCTTGTGTAGGGACCTAATACTTTTATTACGTAGTTAAGCAGGTAGGTAACTTTTTATCTATGCGAGATAATACAATTAATACAAATTCGGTACTTACATACAGTAGACGTAGATTTATTGCAATCTTAGATCATCTAATACATTGCAATCTATTATGTGCACTGTGAAAAATAAAGATTTGTCTCTTTTTAAAGTGCGGGGTGCATATTATGCACAATACACATAGTCCAACTAAAGTCTCCCTTGTCACGGCGGTAATTTTAGATCTTTAGATGAAACCAACGGAAACAAGAAGGTATACATGAATTGTACAGTGCTCTAAACCCTTTGTAATTAGTATCTACTAGAGATCAGGCGGAGAATGCCTGTGTTTGTTTGTTGTGTTGTGAGATTCTTGTGTTGGTGGAATTACTCTGAGGTGTGCTAATAAATATGAGGCAACAAAAGCTCATAATAATTTCAGGCATATAGAGAATCGTTGTACTCTTTTTTGGCGACCATGTTTATGCACCATATGTGTACATATCTCCGCATGAATATTCTACATAGGACGAAATAATTACAAATAAACCCCCGACAAAATAATCTCAAAGAAATTGCCAAACACTAAAGATACCAATCCATCAAAATATTTAATTTTTGCTCAGTCTGTTCATATACATTTTTATATCCTAATTTAAACTTTATAACCGTCTCCGTTATGAGATTAGTACAAAAACCATTATGATGCAAATAGGTAAGCGCACAACAAGAAAATTAGCATCACAAGCGACAATATTAAAGTGTGACTCAGCGTGTCAGCTAGTCCGTCAAGTCGCTTACATTGTGGCGCAAGTAGATTGAAAGGTTGACTAAAGCAAGCCCGCCCAAGCCTTCGATCAATGGCTGTGAAATTCAATTATAAAAATCAGGCCGCAACCACACAATGGCCAAGTTCATGTTAACCTAGGGAGCAGCTATAGGTATCTATAACTAGTTTCGAAAACATAACATTATCTTGTCGGTTTGAAAATAACGGAGGTTTATACGCCAATAGAAAGTGGAATGCAAAAGAAGACGGTCCATTTCAGGCGTGGTATTGTATCCATAGAGATAACAAAGATAGAGAAAAGAAATTAGCCTAAAACGCGTCCGTCTAAGTCGAAAGAGCAAATGTGGCTCAATCTCGTTTTTCCTTTTTCATTCATTTCTCTCAATGCAATGCACATACGAGATTAGATATAGAAAGATAGTAACATTACTATACACAACTTAGTTTTTTCTTGTGAGAAAAATGAAACATATACTTAATTAAATATATAATACTGGGTTTTCAATTTTTTTTTTCGCAATGATGATGACGACCAAGAATATTTGACAGACACGTCAAAATATATGAATACGCCATCGGTACATGAAATTAAATAATTTTAATTCCTCAATCGCACGAGCGGAAAAAAACAATGTATTAAATCATCCATATATCATGAACAGATGTACGGGCGTCCATTTATTTTTTTAACTCTTGGAGAAATATCTCCCGAGGGAACGGAATATATTAATAAGAATTATATTATTAAATAATAACGCTATAAATAAGATGAATACGCTATAAATGGATTTCAAAACTTTCCATAACTACGTATATTTTATTTGCTTCAAGTTATTAAACGTGCGTGGTCATTCCTATGCTCCATACAATTTTCGAGCGTCTGTGGCTTTATCAGAATAAGATTATCAATGATAGCGTTATACTTTATGTGACATGTATCTCTTCTACTATTTCTTATTATTGGTGACTACCAGATATCGACACTTATGAACAGCCAATAGTAAATGCGTTACCCACCTTGACCCTCATCTTGTTTATTTAATCAATTATTATAATAGTTATTATGAGTAAGAAGTACCTTGCTTCTTAGTAAAGTTTTATTATGTCTTATTATATCTCAAGTTGTGCAGCCTTAATTTCTACTCGATCAGAACCCACATCCATAGAAAATATGAGTATGCAAATAACAATACACTACTTAGGGACAATTACAATTTACAATACAACAGGAATGAAACGACTTAAAAAAGATCATTGGGTATTGTCACTGTCAATCTGACAGTTAGTGCAGAGGTACCTTCTCGTTCAACACTATTTACCAGTTTATGTATTGTTTGGACTTTGTTTCTTGGCTATAAAAAGACCATAGTACTTATTATTGGAAAATTTCCATTGTTACCTCAAGATATTACAGTTCATAATAATATTTTTCATACTCATTACCCGACCTACCTTTAACAATGATTGGAAACTTTGATCAACTGTGCACAGATTTAGAAAAACAAGAATTAGAGGTTGGTACATAATGTATATACAATTGCTAAACAATAATAAATTCTTGTTATGAGGTAATAGTGTGCCAATAACATCTTGTGAAAAGATAACGATGAATCGTTTCATAAAAAAAGATTATTGTTTCAGTCACCAAACGGAATCCCATCGCCTACAGTTTATGCACAACTATTGGCTATTTATCTATATCAAAATGATTTGTAAGTTAACATTTTCTAACATTATAAAACTTCTACATAAATGCAACTCTAAGATTCACAATTAAGTACATCTACATTTAGATATGTTATAGTGATTCCGTATTGTTATAAATATTGCTGATCTAAACTATGCTTTGCTTATCCATGGTACCCAGGAGGAGTATATAATTATGAGGTGAATTGTACCAATTATATTACTCTACAACAAATCATTGTAGGTTCAAAGATTCTTCTTTGATTTTGCTTCGTTTTTGCTACACATGTGATTTTAAGAATTTGGCTTGTCCATGTTGAAGCAGTGTACAAATTCACGTGCCCTACTAGCTAAATCACTATGCATCCTGTTTACAAATGCAAATTTTCACAAAGCTTACATTTTGCAACAAGTACCATACAAATTTATGGAAGTTCTTCCAAACTTCCACACACACAAAAATGTTGGTACTTATTTGAAGGAGAAAATAAACATATTCTCCTGAAATAAGTACCAAAATTTTATCAAATAAGCTATCCCTTGTTGAATACATAAATATGTTGAATTTATTAGGAGCACTTAACATGAAAAATATCAAATGAGTAGTGACATACTAATCTAATTACCCACGCAACTAGCATCTACAGTATGAGATGCTACAGTACAATATCTATAGCAATTGTTTGTTTACGTGGATAAAGACAATAAATTTATTTTTTTCAGATGTGCTGCAAAATTTTTATGGAAAAGAGTACCACAAAATGTATCAGCTAGCAATCCAGAGATAACTGCTATATGGGCAATTGGACAAAAGTTATGGAAAAAAGATTTCCCTGGTGCTTACCAAGCTTTAAAAGGTTATAACTGGACAGAATCTGTCGCAAACATAGTAGAAGCATTAGAAGGTAAGAGTTGCCTCGTTTTAAGTATTATATTCATACTAGCATGCATGCCGTTTGGTAATAAGTGGTTTCACCCACATAACTCTGGTCCTATTAATTGTTGTGTCATGGTATATAGTGTATAGACTTCCCCAATAAAAGGATTATAGCATACAATAGAATTTTTCAATTGGGTCCAGTATTTTGTGACATTAGTGCGTTCAAAAAACTCTTCAGCTTTTTACGCCAGCAATTAAACATTTGGAAAACTGAAGTCTGGTTGTTTTTCGTTTGTTGCGCCTAATGACTAATTTTCATTAGATTAGACATGTATGCCATATTATCACATAGGCACAGTTACATATAGGCATAAAACACTTGTCATACTGTAATCTTTTAGTTTTTATACCAAATTACAATGGCGAACCAAATATAAAAATGGCCATAATTCAAATTACCAGAATTCTCACTTCTTGTGTTGATAATATATTTATATATATTATACTTATATACTAATACTATATAATACTTCTCTAAGCGTGTATGTCACCAGGCTCGACATAAATTTTTGGGTATATTTTACCATCCAGGAACACATTAGTTCCTAGTTTCTGTATGGTTTAATTACACCTGAGTGTAACAGGTTGTAATGCTTTAATAATGTGATACTGTAATCAACAAACTAGTGAGTTTGTGACTGTACAAGTTGGTTATTTAAAATGAGTGTGTTGTGTTTAGTTCTGCAACGTAACTAGTTTTATCATCACATTGGTGGTTTGTTACAAATCAAGAATAAAACTGCTTATCAATCATGGGCATACATGTTTACAAGTACAGTCTCACTAATATTAATAAATATATTATATATTAAAATTATCAAATATCATTTTCAGAAAAAGTGCGGAGTAGTGTCTTCACTCTTATCGGACGATCATATAGTTCCATATCTTTAGATACAGTTATATTAATGACTGGATTGAATAAGGAGGCAGTTATTCAAGGGACAAGAGATCTGAAGTGGACACTAAATGAAGATGGTGTCACTTTGTTACCTTCACCTAAATCTATTCCGGCACCACTCCAAACATCTAGTGAAGACCAATTGTTCAAGCTTACTGATTTTGTAACATTCTTAGAAAACTAATTAAAACGTATGTATGCCTATATTTGGATTTATTTACTACAAAGGTTTATTTATTTGAATGATTTATCTTTGACTTTTTTTAAATCTTGTATCAGAAACAAAGGAGTGTATGTAACCTGTTGGGATCTATGGTGGGGTTTTATTGCCAAATGGTCTACAAAATTGACCGGCTGACTAGATTTATAATTGGATGATATTAAATAAGAAAACAAAATTTTACACAATATGTATTTATTTACCTAGAAGTTCTTTATTATAAAAAGATACAAAATGCTTAGTGGCAGTATTTGTTTATTGACAGAATGAAAAATCTCAAAAATATGAGTAAGATTTGTTCAAGAGTTGCTACAACTTATCTTAAAATTAAAAACATATGTCATTAATAATGGCAGTGAATATTGGTTTCCAAAATAATAATAAATAATACAATGAAAAGCTTATTCTCGTGGATACTTAGCTTTTCATGAAAAAAAAATATCACAAGTAGTTCTTCTTTAGGAAAATCTCGAAGTAGAATTTTACAATTACAACTACTTATTAAATGAGTATCTACAGTCGCTTAAAACTAGCTGTTACTTAATTTTGGCAACAGTCGTGTTACGTTTTTAAAATCTCTGAAATGATACTTGATTTTGCCTTGGCTGTAATCTCATAGAATTGCTGTCATCTTCGTCTCCTAACGATGCTTCATATGCTCGGTTCACCATTCCTCCGTTGGGCTCGGCGAATACATCCTTAACGGATATGTTGGCCGTCGAAGTTCTATGTCTCGGTGGAGGGACTGCGTGATTATTGTTTAACTGTAATTAAGAAGATACGGTGAGCTTCTGTTCTGATTAAAGATCTTAAATATTAATACAACACGGTTACAATGCCTGCAGACCTGTCCTCGATGATGTCACGTCGACGCTCTAGTACAGTGCGCCACGTACAGATGCAACGGGGCGTGCGCGGAGAGGTGACAGGGAACGGGGAGATACTTCATGTTCATTCGCGAGGTCTACAGATAGTGTGGCCGTGTAGGATATATTATATAAATATTTACGATTTAGATTTCGAACTAATTTTAACCTTCTAATCCTTGTAGTACGTACGCTCGAAGTTTTAAGAAGAAGAAGAAGAAAGAAAACAATCTTCGACTGAACTATATA
>JAFELO010000362.1:575485-587880 GCA_017140195.1 Eumaeus atala | reverse complement strand
TATACCTAATACAATAAATGCTTTATTAATATACAAATGAAAAAAAATTATTACAATTCCAGTGACACCATATTCATTGTTAGCTCCAAGCGTTTGCATCTGAGACTTTCTTCTTTCGGCCATTACCGAATTTCTTCTGGTTTCCAAGGCCTTGAGTGTTTCTCGTCGTAGCGTCATCTTTCGATTCAACACCGGAGTACCTGTAGAAGTATTATCATAGCGATACGCTCTTTAGTACTTATTAGCTGCACTCGGCTTGCATTGTTGTAAAATAAAGTAAGTAAAGAAGTTTTTTGGGATCCTAGCCCAACCTCCGTGGGACTCCTCAGAACACTTTTTTTTTAAATAGAGGGCAATCGCGCAATCGGAGCCTTTTTACGAATACCGAAGCCCATGAATATCCAAATAATTACTATGCCGATGCGTTGTCCTCCTTCATCCCCCCCCCCCCTGCGCCCCTGGTGCACCTTCAAATTTTGATTACAATCCATGTTACAACAACAAACAAGGAACCATTAATTTTTGTATATAAATATTTAGTTGCAATTTAAAGTACAAGCCATATTTAACTATATTCAGTGGTTTAACAAAAACCGACACTGCCAAATTTGACTATACTTCTATATATAATTAACTTCTAATATATAATTAACTTCTATTAACATTAAATTTTAATAGTTAAATTGAAAATGCTCCAAAATATGTCCCAAGTGATTCTAATTGTAAAAATTCCCTAGAAATCAGGACTCGCACTTTCCTTTACAGTGGTAGTCAGAGCCTTTTGGCCACTACCAACGTCCATTAACATCCCGTAGCAGAGGTGGGAGAAGTTTTATAAAATGGCCTATTTACCTGGTCCGTCGTTAGCGTTCATGTTGAAGAAACGTTTCTTAAAGGCCACGTCGAGAGTGCCGATGTTTCGCTTCTTTTGCCTCGCCTTTTCCAGGTTGTGTATCGTTTTCCTTCTTCCGACATTTTGTGGTCCAGATCCAGAGTCATTGTCATAATCGTCGTCCAGACCGTTTAGTTTTTGCAAGTCTTTGACTATCGCTATAGCGTTTTTATCAAGTAGAGCATCTTGAGACAGATCATCTGACTAAATAAACAAAACATGACACATTTAATTTTTTTTTTTATAAAATGCAAGCTGTTACCCGCACCTTCGTCCCCGTGGACTACAAACGAAACCACGTGCAAGTCATTATTTAAATAGCCTATACGTTATTCTGATGTAAAAGCTATATTATTATAACGTTTCATTAAAATCCATTCAGTACTTTTTACACGAAAGAGTAAAAACATCCATACAAGCTTTCGTGCTTATAACATTAGTAGGATTTCATTTTACAAACTTTGACAAGAGCATTGATTTTTTTTCGTATATTTTAATCAAAAGGTTTAAAAATATAATAAACTAGCTAAAAATAATAAAATAATAAACACATTTAATTTTTTTTTATAAAATGCAAGCTGTTACCCGCACCTTCGTCCCCGTGGACTACAAACGAAACCACGTGCAAGTCATTATTTAAATAGCCTATACGTTATTCTGATGTAAAAGCTATATTATTATAACGTTTCATTAAAATCCATTCAGTACTTTTTACACGAAAGAGTAAAAACATCCATACAAGCTTTCGTGCTTATAACATTAGTAGGATTTCATTTTACAAACTTTGACAAGAGCATTGATTTTTTTTCGTATATTTTAATCAAAAGGTTTAAAAATATAATAAACTAGCGTAAAATCTAATTTTCTCTAGGGCACCATTTTTTCGGGATGAAAAGTAATATTTATGTTATTCCATCTATATCTGTGACAAATTTCGAAAAAGTCCGTTCAGTAGTTTTTGAATGAAGGAATGACAATAAATTACAAACGCTCGCATTTATAATGTTTCTTGGATATACCCTTACCTTTTTGGGACAGAACCAGTTCAGTTCTGTCGATGCTAATATGTGTGAAAGTGTTCCGAATCTATGGAACATCATAGCAGTGAACTGAATCACCAGAATCAAGGCGAAGAAGAATACAAATACTAAACCGATAGGTTCCAATTGTAAATATTCTTTTGATACAAGGACCTGAAATATATAAAGTAATGTTAGCTAACTAAACATTATTTATAAATAATCATACTGCTAAGCGTCAAATTGTATAAAAGCAACAAAAATAAAGCATTTTAGGTAGCAGTAGAACTAAGACAGTTGAAAGTCGAAAATTAATTAACATTAACTCCTTGTTACAGACGTGTGACAGAAAAGATCTAGTAGATATATTTCGATCTGAAAACATTAATGTGAGAGCAAAAATATTTATTTGAATCTTATAAAATATCGTATAAAATATATTATTTGTAGAACGTGTCATAGGAACACCAGTGTCTGTTAAACCGATAGAAGAAATTTAATAGAAGATTCTCCACCACCTCTTAAAGTTATACTTGAAGGAGTCGGGGAGTGCATTATTATAAGTGTGAAGTGCCCATTCATACAAATATTAGAGGACCACAAAACATCGTGCCTAAGGTGTAGGAACTCCTCAAGATATTAATTTAGGTGAAACAATTAAGTGACGAACAAGTTGTTTAGACCGTGTAAAGGAACGGGACATCCATGCTGGTGTGCCATCCCAAGATAGACCGGTTAGAAGAAGGTCGTTAAGTTGGTGAAGTGACACACGATATTGTAAAGGCTTATACCTCGCCTGTTTCCTCGACGTACGTAATATTTGTCTTAACCCCCAAAGGCCAAATCACGTGGAGTTGATCTTTGTTGAGTTGCAATAAAAACACTATCAATATAAATAAAGCATTGAACATAACAAACGCAAAAACGGACTTATTGCGAAGCTCTAACAAATCACTTGCAATTCGAGCCTGTAAAATTACATAAAGAAGCATTAATAGTATCAGCATTCAACGATGACCGAAATAGAGGTGCTTAAAATTAATTTGGTGTTGGAAACCTTTTTGACGAGGTTTTGGTAGAGCTATGTATGTTTCTCTTTCACTCTTTGCCTATCTGGGTCATAATTGAAAGCTGCTACGCATGATACACAGCATTTTCACACATTACCTCTTGCGAAACCTCGTCATACGTTATGTTAGTTTTAACTCCGAAAGGCCACTTAATGTGAAGGTTGTCTTTGTTTAATTGTAGCAAAAACACAATGAGGACAAATAGGGCATTGATCATCAAGAATGAAAATACAGAAGAATCTCTTAATTCTTTCAGATCCTTGGAAATACGTGCCTAAAATTAGGGAACATTAGAAATGAAAATACAAGTATAATATATTTTTGATTAAAAAAACCTGTAAGAGAAATGCATTACAATTCTTTTAGTTATCTCTAGATTTAACATCTAGTTTATTATTATTAATTCAGCTAATTATAAAGGAATCAAATAAGATGGTTTGAGCCCCTTAAGCAAATTATTCTTTTCTGTATTTCACAAATGTGTTTTTTACCTGTTCCTCTTTGTTTGCATCGATAGGGTACAAATATTTATCAATAAGATCCTTCCAGAACGATAATTCCGATGGACTCAAGAAGTCAACTTCCCCCTTTTTCAACTCAGGATCTTCTATCCAATAAGGATTAATAAGGTCATCTCTTTTCTCCTGTTAGAAACAATATTGAATCATGAAATATTTTGAAAAAATACTACTCTATTGAACTACACTTTTTGGTTTTTTATAATACCTATTTAGTACACTAGTAACTAGCTAGTAGTATTATTATGACACCACGATATAATTGAAACGTTTATATTTAACTTATATGTACATGACAAGTATATAGACTATAAGACGCATATCATACGTAGTTCTAAATTGTTCCGATTGATCAAAAACTTTAAAATCGGTAAATAAATTCACTTTAATAAAAAAAGTGCAAACAGGTGGTATTCTTGTTAATCTCACCCTAGGTGACGTAGACAGAGTATCAGTATCTGATTCAGAACCACTACCATCTTCCTCTCCTTCTGCGACGGTATTCAAACCATCTCCGTTCATACTTCCTCTTAGACCCACGGACAATTTTCGTCCTCGTGATTGACCGTGCGGATCTACAATTCTGCAAATACGTTTAAGAAGTAATTAATACTAATTACTAATTGGACTTCTCTATTAGTTTATTAGGTATTTGGAGTCATAAAAATTCGTATGTAAAACCTTCGTACATAAAGTTTACCAAGCACGATAATCACAATATTTGCCGTATGGTAAAATATAAAACGATAAAGTATCTTTTAATTAAAAAATCTATCTGCTTGCCATTTATAATTTTGCCTTCAAATAATAATAATTTGTATTTTCAAATATACATAAAAAGATTCGTAGGATAGGATGATATACCTTTCCATATTATCCATTTTTTTCTCTAGTTTATTTAAAGTCGTAGCAATATGCATCAGTTGAACTTTTTCCTCGTTTCCCTTAGGGTGTGTGCACAGTAAACATTTGAATAATCCCGCGAATGAAAATTCTATTGAACCTTCTTCTTCGTTGGCGTTGACGCCTTGGAGGAAACTTAATAAAGAACCTTGTTTTGCCTTTTTCTTTGCCTCCTCCGCGTCTTTCTTCTCTTGTTCAATTTCCTAGAAAGTAATAGGTGACAATAAGTCGTTAATATTGCTAGAAACAATGCCGGATACATGGTGCTTAGGAAGGCTGTAGCCCTGGTCCCCACTTAGTCTTACGGGCCTCGTGTGCTACTGAAATGAATGAATAGGTTGGCCCTCTCAACCTCAAATCCCAGCCCCCCGCAGAGCTGATTCCGGCGCTGATTATAAACGATTACATTATGTTCAAACTGAAGTAACAAATGCAATGAAAACTTTTATTAACTAAATATCTGTTTGGTATAAAGCTGGGTAGGTACTTGTAATAAAGACCGGTTTTGTAGGCTACTATAAAAGTATCCACTAGGTGTTCGGTACTTAAATGTAGTAGTAAACCACGTAAAAGCTTCTCATTTGAACATTTCTGACCATTTCCGATCGGAGCCTGTGAGACCGAAATTTGTTGTTTATTTCCCAGTTAAGTTTCTAATAGGCTAACCGAGACATTAATAGAAACATGTGAAACTGGCTCCAAGTGTTGTATGTTATTTAGATAAATAACTATGCACCTATTCAAGGTTCCGTCCTCACATAATATAAAAACAAACTTACCTTTTTAGTTTTCTTAGTCTGTACTTCTCTCGTACCCCAAGATACGACGTTTAAGTTGATAATAGAATATAAAATCAAGAGCAAGTACATGGACGGAATAGATAAGAGATATATGATGCCAGGCACTATACACCAAAACTCTTGCGGATGAAGACACGCAGCTATAAAGAAAGAGCTTGACAACGATATCAAGAATATAGCGGACGGTGAACCAATTCCGTCCTCGCCCAGCTGGAGCGCAGTACCCACGATCACAGCCATCATAATCATAGCGTATACCGTTGATAAAATTTGCGCCACCAATAACTGAAAATGAATATGAATTATGTAGGTTATGTGTACTAGAAAGAAAATAACTATAGATACACTCGGACACGTTTACGCCCATCATTCACTCACGCCCACCACTGCTACTCCTGTCTCGCCGGGGTCGTCAGCGGCAACCACTATGACCCTATGATGTAATCGCAGGAAGCCCGGGGGAAAGGCAAAAACTGGCTCACAGCTCGCAACAAATTTAATGAAAAGAAAATTGGAGGAGTAGGAAGTAATTCCAATTTCACTCCCTAAGCAAAGCGGAGATGGCACAAGATTGCAATTACTTATACGGGAAATGAGAGGACAGTCCGGTGAGGCCGAGCTGCGAAGCACCACGGAGATATAAAAACATTATTTATTAACTGAATCATTTGCATTTCATTTGTTTTTTTTTTTTTTAAAGATGTTATGTGTGAGTATAAATCATCTGTTACAATGGTAACTATTATTGAATAGTTAGTCCGGAAGCTTGAGCTTACTTCGCATTATAAGTCATGTATTATTCATCATTATCAGCCACTATCGGTCCACTGCTGAACATAGGTCTCCTTCAATGAACGCCAAGACGACCGATCTCCTGCTACTGGCATCCATCCCGGAACGGCTACTGCAGTGAGGTCTTTCCACCTGGTGAACGGTCGACCAACACTTCGTTTTCTGAAACGCGGTCTCCACTCCAGAACCTTACTGGCCCATCTGCCATCGGTTCTTTGTCATGTATTATTTACAAATTATTATTAATATTCGTATAAATTTAAAGTGCCTACGTACACTCGTTATTAAGTAAAGTAGTTCAGGCAAAGCGACCGCACTAGTAACCAATATTGCTCTCAACTCTGGGCAGGGGCAGTTTTTATTTGATTATTAGGTTCAACTAAAAACTACTGAACTTGTAAATAGTTATTGTCCAACTGATCTAGTTCTCATGCAATTGCAGAAGAGTTTGACAAATTTGCCTTTGCAGAACAATTCAAAATATTTATAAAACATACCTGATGCTCTGACTTCATAGTAAAACAGACGATCATGAAAATGCCAATGGGATATAAATTGTATTCGAAAGATGTCCAATTGTCGATTCTGAAAGCGGCCACGAAAGCACCCACCAACATAAGAAATATAGTACCAGGTCCCAAAATTGTGCCACCCATCAACATCATCTGAAAAATATAAGAATTATCAAGAAACGCCAACTAGTCAAAGTTGTACAAAGTAGGTGGTATACTCTGCCGTATAACAATAATGTATGTCTAATATCAATGGGTGTCTAAATATACGTTGGCAGCCGTGCTGAACTAGCGCATTGAGTAATTATATAGATTATAATTAAATCGTATTAAATAAGAATTGTACCTGATATGCAATGTAGGGCGAAGAGATGTTATCATTAATTTTTATGGTGTGTTTGCAATCAGCGAGCAAGTCCATGATATTGGCCATGGTCGAAGGCACCCATCTACGACGTTGATTATAAAATTCGTTGAAACCTTCAGGACAATGTGTGTAGGCGTCAGAAGCAGCGGAATATTCTACTCGGTAGCCACGTTGTAGTAGAAGGGTGCACAACCATCGATCTTCACCTGTTCAGAGAACAAAATCAATTTTAAACCGAAAATATCCAAATTAATAGGTTTGGGATAGTATACAATGTCCTATATCATGTACCTACGACTCGTAGATATTCTAGCGGCTTCTATTTAGATAAGTTAAGCTTGCAGCGAAAACCACGACATTATAAAGAATCGTAAGTAAAGGCATAATACATTATTCAAAAGTTCGTAGTACAATGAATGTATTGAACAGGTATAAAACCGCAGATAACGGAGAAGACAAAGACTGACATGATGAGATTCATCGGGAACTGTCCGAAGCTGGTCGCAAGCGGCGTGTCTGTATGAAGAGAGTTATGAATCGTGATGATATGTTGTTGTACTTCTAAAAACATTATCGTCCCAAATTGTCTGGATATTTATTCTAACTTATTGTAACATTTATTGGTTCCCAAGGTTTTTTTGTAATACTTTATTCCATACAAAATAGGATTGTCTCGAGATATGCATTGTGAACATACATTTGAAATCATATTTAAATTTATGTACGTACTTGCACAAGATTGATGAAGTTGTCTACGCACCATTGACTGCACCTGAGTGTACTAAATAGACGGTGGCGGTCACGTTCGCATTATGTTACAGTTATCGAACTTGTCTTACTCCAATGTGTATTTCACATGACTGACAATTTTTTAGGGCTTTTGAGACCAAGGTATTCACTAAATAAGGACTTTAAAAATTCTCTCCCTAAAGGAGTGCAATAAAGGTTTAAGATTTGTATGATATCGTGATTCTTCGAGTCATTAAGGTAGGTATAATCTATCGATGATATGTATTTTGCGATTTAATTGCTTCTTACCCTGATCGTACTGCACATAATGACGAGCCTCGTCTGACCGTAAAGTGTATTTCTTCATCACGTTGTCGTCCATCAAAGCCTTTCCCCTGAAGAGCGAGAAGCAGCCGGGACTACACAGTACGCAGCCGATCATGTGTTCAGTAGCCTTCTGCAGCCAATGACCAATAGCATATTCGAACATCTGATACCACACCATGGGACCTGAAATGTACACAATTTTTGGGAACGTATGATGATAATGATACGTTGATGCTTTTTAAATTGCATTAAGGCGAAAACGAACGTTCGGAGTCCTTTGGCCACCACCGACGCCCATAGATAGCCGCATAATATACATAGTAATTTCTTTATAATGTATACTGCTTTGGCCTAAAATCGGTGTTAGATATGCTCGTAACTTAAATTGAGGTCATACCTTATTATGGGTTGCACTGCTACCTAAAGTATTTTGGTAATTTCGTTTTTCTCACGATTTATTTTTACTCCCAATTTCGTTCTTTATTCCGCTGCCTGTGTATCGTTAGTATTATTCTTATAAATAAAACTATTTTTATTTGTTTACAAAAAAAATGTTTATCAAGTGTATATACGTTTTCGTGGGTTTTTAAGGGTTTTATTTTTTACTAGCCATCCGCCCCGACTTCGCACATGAATAATAAGGGATTACTTATTCACTATAACCTACATCGGTAATCGCTCTAGCTAACTAACACTAAACCACACGTTCAATAACTAACATGCTTAAGAGGGATTACGTTTCATAATGTGTATTAGCAATCCGCCCAGCTTCTTCCGTGAATAACCATAACAAATTATACCCTAAGATTCTCTATTCATAGTTGAAAACCGCATCAAAATCGTGAAGATATTTCACATTCATACGGTTTTACAATATGATTATGATGTAGTATACTCCGCATACCTGAGCCGACAGGATGGATACGTCCACAAGCAGCACCTAAATTCTTGTTCTTCTTCATCAAATCGATAAGCAGCCTTACAGCGTGCGGTTGGAAATCAATATCTCCGTCGAGTGTCAGTAAGAACGTATTCTCGGCCATCACCTCCTTACGGTCCACGGATATTGGCAGTTCCATTAGCCGGTGTCCGAGAAGGTAGTACATGTACATTACCTGCGTTGGAAGCGGGATCAGTAATGGAATATTATTTATTGTGCACTTATTAAACATGTGAGTAAGCAATACATATCAATGTAAGTTTAATATAAATTGCATGAACACAACGGTGGTATTTTCGCGGAAACATCAATGATTGGAAGAAAACTTATATTATCTTCAGGTGCTCCACAGT
Source organism: Eumaeus atala (assembly GCA_017140195.1). Taxonomy (NCBI): domain Eukaryota; kingdom Metazoa; phylum Arthropoda; class Insecta; order Lepidoptera; family Lycaenidae; genus Eumaeus; species Eumaeus atala. The sequence continues at coordinate 578,658 of JAFELO010000362.1, read as the reverse complement.
CTAATATAAGAAGTTTTAATTAACAAGCACCTATTTCGGATAAGTAATATTTAGAAAGAAAAAAAAATTACTCATGTATTAAAATTATTTGGTGGTGTGATTGAAATAGAATTTGACCGTGCTTAGGAGCAAGATCATTTACGTTAAATGACCTGTATCTATGACATTAGAAGCAGAACGAAAAAAAAAGTACATGTACAGAAGAGAACGCAGAACCATTTTATCAAAATTCACAAGTAACTCCTGACCTGAGACCAACGTTTCCTGTGACGGATCTTCGCCTTGTCTTTCAAATGACAGATCATTTTAGTTTTTCCGGGTAGTACCCATGTCAACCGTCCGCCGTAAGGTGCTGGGTATCTTTTAGGCGCTCTGACACGGATGATGGTTTGATGGACCTCCGAGGCAGCCTCGTCTATGGTATCCACGAGGAGCTTCACGAAACGGTTCACTTGAGTGTCGTCGTCGCTGTGATCGGATATTTCGAAAGCGTCGTCCAAAAATATATGAGCTGAAAATAATATAAACAAATAATGTATCTATTTTTCTGTTTTATTTTAAAGCAATCTTAATTATTCTAAAAGTACACAGTTTAAACATATAATACAACATAAGAGTAGTACAAGCTTTACTTCACGGGAGTCCACCCGTGATCATGGTTGCTGTAAAGCTTCTTAAGACTCGGGCTAGTTAAATAATTAAATAAACCGCGATAAAATATGTTAAAGTACTTTTATTGCAATCGGTAGTAGGTGTTGAGCATCAGAATTGCAGAAAGTATGGAACTTGTATAACAGTCAGCAAAAGATAAGTACTGGTCACATTTGACAGTCCAGTGTGGTAAGTTCGTAAAGAACATTGTCAGGCATAGGAAAGGTGTGATGTCCACGAGGAACCAAAAATGTGAAAATCAGCTAATTTATCTCTCGACATCGATCTCGATGATTGAACAGCTGGTGATACTGATGATTTATAAATAACAATTATTTTGTCTGAATTTGTACAACACTAAATCAGGCTGGGCAGACAAACAGTTTTAACAATAAGGTCCATACAGTAAGATGAAATATTTCTTCATGTACTTCACGATCATATATTTCGGTAGATAAACACTTCGAATGAACACCAATATGACTTTCACCAAACACATATTTTTTCATGAATATCCAACTAAAATTTCTGTCGGTGGTGTTAAAAATATAGAAATGTAATATTGTCACTTTGCTTGAAAACATCTGAGCTCTAACCCTGACCTTAAGTAACAGTATCACACACACACACAATAATATAAGAAGTTACAGTATCATACACACACACACAATAATATAAGAAGTTACAGTATCATACACACACACACAATAATATAAGAAGTTACAGTATCATACACACACACACAATAATATATAGAACAAAATTTACTTTCGAATTCGTAGTAGTCAGGGTCAACAACGCGCAGATATTTCTGAGCGACTCGCCGAGCACATTGATCCTCATCCAGGCGCAAAATCGATTTCAAGAACTCTATCATTTCGTCTTTAGTCTCGTGCCACATAGTGGCGCACGCATATATCCTGGTGATCTGGTCTGACGACTTGATGGCCTTAGGGGAAGTACCGGTATTGTCTGTATGAACTGAAATCGTTTCGTAATATTCGTCGCCTTTCTCTTTTTCTATTTCCGCTAAGTCCTGTGAATAATATCAATTGTGGACGTTAAATTTAAACTACGTTATTTTTATAACGACTATCACAATTGATATGTAATTGTTACAGCAAGATTTTTTCTTTAGTATTTCCATTTCAATAGTAAAAATTGTAGAAAGTGTAATATATATTACTGACTGTATATAAAATGTTGAAAGTCCTTTTTTTGATAAAATTACTTTTAAAAAGTTTATATGGGTCAAATTCGTTCTGAAATAGAATAAAACCTCTTACCTCAGTTTTTACATCTTTTTGATCATCCCTCTTACGGTTCAGTGCCATACTTTGATCTATCAAAAGTCCATTGTACATGGGCAAAACGAATAACTTTTCAGTGGCGGCCAAACGCTCTGCTTTAGGGACCCATATGTGTATGGTGATCCAAGTCTGTGAAAGCAGCCATAACAACCAAACCCACGCCATTTGCCTTGTTATGAAATCGCTGAGTGTAAAAACTACAAATAGAAAACGATACTAAAATAAATAGTAAATCAACAAAAATACGGGTTTATTGAATTTGGATAATAATAACCACATGAATCAATATAGTATTATAGTATTAATATTTATATTAAAAATTTAAAAAATATTACCTGTTGGACTTTCAAAGAACAGGTAATCCGGAACAGTTCCATGGAATATACAAGTGTCGCCATTTCTTAATCCACAGCCGGCTATTAAAAAATTAACAACTAAAGGTATTACCAAATTGATTGGAAACGCGTAACTGAAGCCTTGTATGAGAATTTTGCAAGCGAACTTTCCGAATATATAGCAGAAGTAAGCTGCGAAGACTTGGATAAGTAGAACGTAAGTAGCCGACTTATACACCGAGGCGACTTCAACGGAATCTCCAGTCAGAGTTGCGTTAGCGAGGTCGGGAATCAGGGTTCCGCCCAGCTGGACTTGTACCTGTAAACATATAATGTTTATATGAAACACTTGTGAGATTATTTGTACGAGTTACTCAAAAAACACGTTGGTAGCTGTGACATTTATGGGTTACTCACTCAATCTGTTATAACATTTTGGAACTGTTTCTATAGTTTTCTATTTATGTGTATGTCGGATTGTTGCTTCACCGTCTCCATCATTTTGCCTAAAGGGAACGAGACGGCAAGTAAGGCAAAGTCGCGCATCGCCCTTTTATTTACTTGTACAAATACACAGAGGATTTCACAGATTCTTATTAATTTCTTATTAGGAACGTAAGTGACAAATAAACTAGAAATTACTTTTCAAAGACTCCGGATAGAAGTAATTGATATGAGAAATTTTAAAGGGATTTAAGTTAAGAGTAAATAAATTCGATTGGCGGCTAGTTGTCACTATAACATGAGTAACAATCTGTGCTAACGGAACTAACCATCAGCCGAAGGAATTAAGTACGGCACAACTACTACCTACTTGCTATCTTACCTCATATTTGAAATAAAGATTAGGATAAATAAGAGGTGATGCCATACTGTT